>PVJX010002081.1:43727-139461 GCA_004027295.1 Dolichotis patagonum | reverse complement strand
CTTTCTTGGGATGGGCTGGAGATTTGAGATTGCCTTTTGGTCTTTTGTTTTGTCATTTTCCTATATTTCCTTGTTTTGAGCGGTGTTCCAAAGCTTCCTCTGAGTGTGTTGGGAATCACCTCCTGTGCCCTCAGCTCCTGGGGCTCGCATTGTTCTGACTCCCTCACAGGTTCTTGGTCCCCTGAATTGAAAGACAGAACCTAGGTTTGGTGTACTGAGGCCCGTGAAACCTCTGGGCCCAGTGCAGTGTCCTATGGAGCTGGACAGGAAGTCAACCACTGGGAATGCTGGTCTCAAACTCTCCCCAGCCAGTGCCAGAGTGCTGAAAGTCCCCCTGTGCAGTCCCAGCCTCCCGGACTGAAAGAAGGCCACTGAGCATGGTGCACTGATGCCCGCAAAACCTCTGGGGCCCAGTCCAGTGACCTAGGGAGCTGGATGGAAACTCACCAATGGGAGCACTGGTCTCAAACTCTGCCCCAGCCAGCACTGAAGTGCTGGGACTCACCTTGCGTTACCCTGACTTTATATGGTAGTTTAAATACAACACCAAAGTGATTGCACCAATAAAATTAGAAATAAAATCTTCTTCTTTGGGAATGAATGCTTAGTGATTTTGGTATTCATATATAATTTGTATTAATATTTTCACAAGAAATTCTATCAAAACTAGAAATGATATGGTGTATCAATACATATTACTTCAATATTTTAGAAAATACACTCATTTCAGACATAAAAAGATATTTCACAATTTGTTAGAATATAATTATTATTAAATCTATCTCTCCATCTCATAGGCCAGAAAAACAATAAAAAATTGCTAATAAATAAGACCAAGAACTGAAATTTTTTCTATTGATGTATAAGCTTAGTTGAACAAATTAAAGGGAATTTAAGGTTGTTATTTTTTCATTATATAACTATTCTGAAGAATGAATATACATCTTTTAAAATGTGGAACACACACATAAAAACAGCTAAATACTCTTGATATATTATGTCTGCAGCTGACTACAAAGGTCCTTCTCAGCAATGTGGCTTTAGCCATATCCTGAGTGTTGAGGATAGTATTGTGTTTGCTGGCACAAAGAAAGAACAATTGCTTCTCTTCCCTCATTTAAATAAGGAAGAATTTTCTCCTTGCAGTCAATATAACTACTGTTTTCTGAGAACAAAAGTATGAAAAAATCTCACAGAAAACAAAGGCAATATTCTCAAGAGGATACCCAAAACCAGGTTCACTCTTAGCATAAAGGAGACAGTGCTACTTCCCTGTCATCAGGACACAATAACAGACACTCACTAGTTAAAGGAGGAAATGTTGATTCTGGCTTGTGGTTTCAGAAGAATCAGTCCATGTTTAGACAGTCCAACATGGAAGCCACATTTAAAGTAGCCAGGGAAATGAGAGTTGCTCACATCCTGGCAGTAGCAAAGTGGAGAGCAAAGGAAAGAGCCAGGAAGGGAAAGGCACCCTTGCACACCTCCTGTATTAGGCTCTACCACTTAATAGCACATTTAGCTACTGAACTCAATACTCAATGAGTCCATTGATTAATGTAGAGCTCCAAGATCAGTCATCTCATAAGATTACTTTCTCTTAGGAAATTTGTTATATTTTCCTGTAATCCACATCCTGAAAAAAATTGAATCATACATTTTGTCTAATTTTATAGATGTTCATAGTGGGAAGGATCTTGTAGTATTTTGGAAAAATCTTGTGAAATATAAATGCTCTTTTGTGTATGGTGGAGTTATATTCTGATAAACCTTTACAAACAAAACATGATTCAGATCTGTATTAATACACTCAGCCTTATGAACATCACAGTTCAGCAGATTATAAACATACAGGAGGGCACAATCATCTAACACAAAGCTTATTGTCTAGTAAAATGTGAACTATCATGTAATTTACTGAGCACAGTACATTATGAAGTACAGTACCAGTTGTTTACCTTAGTGATCTAATGTCTAACTGAAATTAGACCCTGCTTCTGCTGGACCCTGCAAGAGAGTATTATTGTACCACATATTTCCTGACTGGAGAAAAGTCAAAATATGACATTTGAAATACAGATTCTACCAGGTATGTATTATTTCACATCACCATAAAGTTGAAAAATATAAGTCAAGCTATCCTAATTCAAGGAGAATATGTCTAAATAAATTTATACCTTAATAATTTACATACAGTTATATCAAGTAAGGATAACAAATGTTAATGTTTTGTATGTTTCTATTCATTCTTTTCAAACACAGTACATAATCATAGGTAATAGTCACAATATCCCTAAAATATTTCAGACACCTCTTTTTAAAATCTGCCTTAAACGACTTTATGACATTCCCTCCAAAATATTCTTTCATATTGGAAGTCAGTGACTTTGAAATTCGTTAGTTTCAACATCTGCTTAGAATTGCTTACTATTTAGATGAAGTAATTGTCTTAAAGTTAATGTCATATATAATAAAATTTATTGTATTAGAAAATGAAACTGGCAACATTAAAATGTAAATTATTCATGTAATGGTAATGATTTATGTTATAGAAAAGACAGCCTTGCTGTATTATTTTCATGACATTGTCCTAGGTTTTCACAAAACCCTTCAACTAGATTATTATATTTGCTTCTTTATTCAGTACACTGTAATATACTCAACTTAATAACTTAAAAATATAGTTTCAAATAGATGTGAAGGAAACAGGAATGTTTCAGCAGTACTTCACATAAGTTTGATTTTCTTGTTCGGTACAACACCAAAATTGATAAGTGATAGTTTCTTAAACACTGGTTGCAATATAAAATCTGAAATATTTTCCATAATGTTTATATACTTTCTATTGAAATTTGTTATCTATATTGCACTTTGAATATTTTTCCACTAAGGCTTGTTGTTATATCATGCTGCCATAAAGTGAATAGTATATGCTCAATGAATGAAAAAATTCTAAATATTATCTTTCATCAACAAACTGCAAGTCTCAAATATTATATGCCCACAAATTTCTTAATGTCTGGAAAAATAAGTGATAGCTTTACATTAAAATTATTTTATAGAAAATGTATTTATTTTGTCAGTAACTTGAGATTAGGTATTATCTATTGGAGTTTACTGTGTGTTTTATGTTCTAAAGTAAAAAAGGAAACTACTCCTTTAAATAATTCAGGACATAATAAATAATTTATGAGTTTATAGCAGTATAGCAACATCAAATATCAGAGAAATTTGGAATCTTTGGGACTAAAATGAAAGAAATATTTAGGTATAATCTGACTTCCTATAATTTAGCTGGTTATACTACAAATTTGAGCAAGGTAACAAGAATATTATTCTTGCAATAGTCTTTGCAAATCTTTATGTGGATTAACTGTGCCATTTCAGAGAACATTTAAATAAA
Source organism: Dolichotis patagonum (assembly GCA_004027295.1). Lineage (NCBI taxonomy): Eukaryota > Metazoa > Chordata > Mammalia > Rodentia > Caviidae > Dolichotis > Dolichotis patagonum. The sequence goes on along the minus strand of PVJX010002081.1, from coordinate 136,058 downwards.
TATAGCCATGCAGTATTAAATACAAGCAGGACCTCTGAGATTAAGGAAGGTAATTCTCTCTTTTTGTTTTTTAAGATACTTGAGATAGTCAGTCACTGGTGTTCCACAAACTGGCTGATGATACAGCTGAGACCAGAATATGGAAGCTGGATCTTAACAAAATCACCACCTTGGATGATTCCAAAATAGGAAATAAGGTTCATTTTGAGAGTATATTGCAAATAGAATGAAAAACTTGTGACCTAATTTCATAAAGAAGTAAATGGAAAATAAAGCCATACAGCAATTAGATTAATACACACTTATTCATATGTACTTCACTTAGCATACTATAATTTGTTAGACCTTTTTTTAAAATTTGTAAGTAATCTTTAACTTTCAAATGTCTGGTGAGTCAATGAAATTATTGTGAGATATCTAAAAGTGAAACTGCATTTTCTCTGAGAATCTCATTCTATAAATATAGAGGACACATCCTTGACTTGGGAGTTTGGTGAACTGAACGTATCTCTTTGCTCTCATTTGCCATTTGATTAAAACGTGTGAGGCATGAAAAATGTCATAAATTTGTGGAAACAAATAAAGATGCAACATTTTCTTGCAGAAACCAAATAGGACGTATTGGGGGTGGTCAGTCAGAGAAAATGTGTAACAACAGACAGATAAAAGAGAACGGTTTACTGCTCCCACTCAGTGCTCCCCCATAAAAGGGTTGAGTCCTGACACATCACTGGCTGTCACCTGCAGTAGCTCTACGGGGCGACTTAACCAACCCCATTGCTCCTCCTGGCTTCATTTCCAAAATTACACTTCTCCTGTAACCATTTAGGAGAAATGAAATGGGTAATGCATACAGAATCCCAAATTCAAGCATAGGTAAGAGCAGAGAAAGATTACTGTTAGCTGTATATTCTGTATACTTTATTCTCCATATTTCAAATCTAACACATGAACTGCAGGCTATTTCACATCATTGACAGAAATATGATTCCCATTCCCTCCTAGATTACCCATAAAGCAAAGCAGAAAGGGCCTACTGGGCAGGAGATGGCTAGCAGCAGGCCTGCAGAATTCTTATTTTTCTGTGGATAGAAGAAAGGACGTTAAAGGATAACATCTTTATGCCTGGGGACATTAAAGGATAACGTCATTAGGCCTACTTTTAGCCACATAATGGGATGCACAATCATCTGCGGTGAAAACAGAGTGCAGACTGGGTATGGCATTTATAAAGATTCATTAAGGTTTCGAATCATCATTGCAGGGAACGAACATTATATTTGCCAAAGAGAAGTAAATGGGTTGATGATTTGCACTAAAGTTTCTGCTGATGTTAGAGACTGTGCCTTTATGGAGGAATCAGTCAAGCTGTTTGACTGCATCCCTTTATCATACAGCAACAGAAGAGACAAATGCAAGTGTTTAGCATGGGTCTAGGGCCTCACAACGCGGACTAGGAAAAGAAATGGCTCCAGGCTGCCATTCTCATGCCAGAATCAAAGCATGAGATAGAGCAGCTGAGTCAAAGGGAGATTTCAGTGGCTGAAAAATAAATCAAGAAAGAAAAGCGTCGTAGGAGATCTGGTTCGGTATGGGGGTTTAGCCTGGTGCTTAGAGTACTGTTATGTGCGAGGTCCTGGGTCAGTCTCTACCACTAAAAATAAAAACAAAGAGGTAACTGGGGAAAAAAATCAGCTAATTACCCTGTACTCATATTGAATCTTGATTTTTAAAAAAAAATATTCAGAAGAGAGCCATAAACAGTCAGTCCTTGAAGTCACGCAGTACAGGTAAGGTACAGTATTAGGTGAGGCATCTCCATGGATAGTGAAGTGGCTCAAACCTTATTAAATGAGCTCAGTGGTGATGCAAGGTAAGAGCAGAGTTCAAATTCTGCAGTGAATGTTGCAGCATAAGCCAGCTGCTACGTTACTAAATGAAATATTCAAGAAAATGACAGGTCGTACATTTCGAGGAATCTGAAATTGCAAGTAAGTAGAAGACTGATGATTTAAAGGAACGGAGGAGGACGGTGAGAATGTGGACCCCTACTCTGGACTCTGAAATAGATCAGGCAAGTGAGTGATTAACCTCCACTTGCACTGAGCCTGAGAAGTGAAGGGTCAGGTATAATTTATTGCTTTCTGATTTTTTTCAGTATACAAGGCAATGTCCTCCTGTCTTTTCTCCTGGCCTTCCAGTTAAATTCAATATTAAAACTGAGCTCTGGTTATTTTTTCCCATACAGGCTTAATCTTAAGCCTCAGGTGAAGTCAAAGATTTCATCAATTTTGCAATTGATTTTTTTTTCCACTCTAAGCATGGTAGGTAGGAATAAGCTGTAAGCGGTGAATGGCCTGAAACGTAATTGATACAGTACGTGGTCCAGAAGTGAATGGAGTCTGCATCTGTTTTGCATTACAATGGAAGTATAAATAAGTAAAATATGTGATATTTGTCTAGGAATTGCCCAATAATCAACATGTCCTCACATACCTTTTTATCAAAATTAAACTCAGCATGTAAAAAGATACTTTTTGCCAAAAAATAATCATTAGGAAAATGAAAAGTATACTCTTTATTTGCTACCAAACACTAAAATTCGTTTCAATGTTACCTTTTATGCCAAATGAAATTTCCATAATTAAAATGCATAGAGAAATAAATAAATACATGGTGAAAGTTCTTTGGCTTGGAAAAATGCATCCAGATGTGAAAATAGTAGTTAAAATTATAAATAAATAATAATACCTATTGATGTCTAAAATACTTAAAAATTTTAAAAGAATGAGTGAAATAAAAAATAATAGAAAAGTTATAAATGCTATAGCAATGAAATCTTGAAAATAGCCTAACAAATCATTAAGGGCACATTGTGATGTCAGAAAAATTCTTTAAAATGTCAGAGATAGAAAATTCACAGAAGAAAAAATTGTCAGTAAATATACATAAGAACGACAACACAAATTATAGAAACAAATGTACACAGTGAGATATTTTTGTCTCCTAAAATGCTCAAAATTTTTCTTCACTTTTTAATCAATGGAAACAGAGCAATTGAGAAAGTTTAAATATTAGTATACTAGCTTAGCATTCATGAATGTATCTTGCTGTAATGCCATGAGAGTTATAAATTATGTAGATAAATGATTTATAGCATTTATTATGATGAAATTGTGGAAATTATTTTAAAAACTATGTAAAAGTTTAATAATTTATATTATTTTATACTTGTGGCACATTATATACAAAGGGTGAAAATATGACTTAAGATTTTAAAATAGTTTAGCTTAATTTAAGGTATTTAAAAGACTGTAAAACTTTAAGACTGGGAAGTGTATTCTAAAAATAAAATATACTTTTTACTATACATATATAAACTAAAGAAAGGAAATGACTGTACCAAAGCTACAGAAGTAATTTGCATTACATGATGGAATTATAGACATTGTTTCTATGTGCCTTTTCATTTTCCGATCATAGACAGTGAAAGTGAAAATATAAGATGATAAAACTAATTTATATATTAGTAATCAGATTAAGTATAAAAAATTTAAGCACTGATTAAAAGGTATATATTATTATCAAGTTGGTTTAAAAAGGCAAAAATCATTAATATGTTGGTTACATATGCTTTGTATGTAAATATTCAACTAGTTTAACTGTTAAAGTAGCAAAATACACAGTAATAGATAAATGAAGTCTACTAGAACTTCTTCAAATATCTTTAATATTTAGAAGTGAAAATAAAGAAAATCATGACATGTTTATAAAGAGAAATTTAAAAAAATTAAAAGTAAAGAGAAATTCATGAACAGAATACAACATTCTTTAATATTTATGCATTACATAAGAAAGACTTAAACTGAAGGAATAGTTGAGAGAAATACAAAGAAAAAGAGCAAGCCTCCATAATCAAATGGCTATAATTAATGCACGTCTCTAAATAATTCATAAAATGAATAAGCAGAAAATGGATAATTATGATATAGATGACTCTGAATAATTTTCAACCAATATTTAATTGCTATATATTGAACTATTGATTTAAATGACACACATATCATTATATGTCCTGAAACATTTATCTTGATAGGATATTTTGAGATCATAAAAATCACTCTCAATAAATATAGGAAGATTTAAAGTTTATTTTCTAGTCAAAATGGAAATAAGCTAATTTTCAAATAGTTCATAAAGTCATTAAATATTAGGGAAAAATGACAACTTTTAAAATAATTCATGGAGTAAATAGAAATTCAAAAGGAGAAATATGGAATATTTCAAGTAGAATAGAATGAAATAAACATATGAAGATTTCTGAATTACTGCAAAAGTAGTACCTAGGGGAAATCTTTTCATCATAAATAAATTATTATAATTTGAGGAGATGTTTAACCTAATTTATTATAATTTGAGGATATGTTTAACCTAATTTCATGAAATATAGAGGAAACATCAACATGCATTTTTCAGATACTAGAAGAGTAATACAAGAATATTTTTGTACATCTTTCTGACACTATCCTTGAAAATCAGGTTAAAAAAATTTACCTTGACAGACACCAAAACAACTAAAATTCACTCAAAATGAAATAAATAATCAGAATAGTCATATATATATACATACATATATGTATATATATATAAATACTAAGAAAATGTTTTTTACTTCAAAACTTCCTCATAAAGAAATGCTATGTTCCAAAAGTTAACTGATAAATTCTAAATATTTATCAAATCAGTATTCTAAATTATATATAAAATTTTCCATTAATGTAAAGATGGTAGAACACTTCCAAAATCATTTAAGAGATTTCTTTTTTCCTGAGGTTATTAAGATGTGTTAGGTACCTGTACCAGCTCCACACAAGGAATGTAAATATTATGTACTACAAACATGTTCAAAATAAAAAAATAAAAATAAAAAATGAAGGTGATCAAGAGACAGATGGAGAAGAAAGAAATGGAGGGAACTGGGTGAAAAAAAAAAAAAAACTGAAACAAAAAAAGTTTCCTCTTCCCTGGGACTGAATTCAAACAAAAACTTTAGAAGAGAGGCAAATTAAAACACACTGTTGTCATAGTAGTGTATTAGTCACTTCTGGTCACCAGAAAAAGATACTGATGTACACAATTTAAAGCAAAGTTTGTTCAGCAATAGATTTAGAGTTCAGTCTACGGTCGGGTTTGCCAAGAAAGAAATAGCATGGAGAGAACATAGAGGAGGCGCAACCCATAGCAACTGGGGAGCAAAGCAAAACCAGAGAGAGAAATATATAGTCCAAAGACGTCCTCCAGGGACATAAGCTTCCCCCCTCCCAAGAGCACATCAGCCACAAGGTTACAAATGAACGAATCAAGTGATGAGTGTAGTGACTCTATGGTCTAAGCATCTACAGAAAGCCTCACTTCTGAACACATGAGGTTTTGGGGGGACATTTTAGAGCTAACTGCTCACAGGGGCCTTTTTCGTAAGAATATAAAATTTGTTTTAACATTTAAAAATCAATAGAAGGCAGGCCGGGAGGCACACACCTATAGCTGAGTCCTTGTTAGCCCGAGGCAAAAGGATTGCCAGTTGGAGTCCTGCCTGACAACTTAATAAGAATCCTGTTAAAAACCCAAAAAAGCTGGAAATGTAGCTCAGTGTGAAGATACTGGGCTCAATTCCTGACACCATTTAAACAAAATCCATGTAATTCAAGGCCTGCTGCAGTGATACATACCTGTAACCCTCCTACCTGAAAAGCTGAAGCAGGAGATTCTAAATTCAAGGTCAGCTCTAGCAACCTAGAGAAAACCTGTCTCAAAATGACAAAAGAGATTTCTGGGGAAGTTGCTCAGTGCTAAGGTACACGACGGGCAAGTTCTTGAATTAGGCACCCAGCTTGAAAAAAAAAATATATATATATATACATATAGACAGCCAAATAAAAAAATTAAATGTTAATTTACAGAGTTCTTTAAAGATAAAGCATTTGAGAAAAGCCAATGTTTACTTTTACTAAAACACTGGAGATTAAAAATAGAGGAATTTCTTAACTTAATGAGGAAATAAAAATCCAACCACTAATATTACTTTTAATCATAAAAGGTTATGTATATACTTTCCACACTCAGAAAACAGAAAAATATGAACAGCTCTCCACTTCCATTCTACGTTCCTCCTGGCAGAATTATATAGTGCAATGAGGCAAGAAGAAGAAGTAAGTGTCACTGAGATTTAAGGAGTCTGACAAGATTGGTTTTTATTTGTAGACACAGTATTCTATTGAAAACATCTGTAGGACTCCACAAATTAGCTATTAGGACTAATAAATGATTTCAGCAATGCTGGAGAAAATAAACATACAGAAATGATAAAACATGAAGTAAAAGCAGCATTTGCAGCAGTAAAAACCAATAAGAAATAGTAAATGAGCTGGCAAAAGACAAAAGATTTGTACCATGTAAAGCAGATTTAGTGCTGAGAAAATCCAAAGAAGACCTGAACATCTGCAGAGGTACACTATGTTCTGAGAGAGATGAGAGAACTTTATAGCCTGTCTCTAAAAATAGGTCTGTATGTTAAAACTTCCAATTAAATTTCAAGTGAATATTCAATAGAAATTATCAAAATCATTCAAACACGTAAAAATGTTAAATGATCTATATTGGCCAAAGCAGCAATGAAAAAGAAGTAAAAAGATATAAAACTAACAGTATCTGATATCAGCCATATAATAAACAGACAATAGCTATTCATATGAATAAAGATAAATGCAACATAAAATTGAATGTAAAGTTTATCAAAAGATACATATATTTGATCACCAACTTTAACAAAGGCTCAAAGGAATTTAAATGAAGAAAGGATAATCTGGTCATAAAATTGAGTTTTAATACTTGTACACATGCAAACACACACACATGCAAACACAAGAAAACACACATTCAGCAACTTTGATTTTACATGACACCATATAGAATCACTGACCTAACGTGGATCATAAAAATAAAATCAATGTGAAGCATATATCCATAAGTTTTTGTAAGACACATGCAAAACAACTCTCTTGATATTAGATTGGCCAATAAACTTTTTACAATATCAAAGCACCATGCACAAAGAATAGCTAAAATGATCTTCATAAAAATTGAACGTTTTTCTCTTCAAAAACTGCTGTTAAGAAAATAAAGCAACCTATACTTCAAGAGATTTGTGAATAAATTATTTCAGGCCCAAAACTAATGCAATGACAGAAGAAACATTGATAATGGCATGGACACATGCAAAATAATTATGCTGAGTAAAACTCCAAAGAACACAGAGTATATACCATACAGTTTTTATAAATAAATCAAATAAAATTTGATTTATTTCAAATTATAATGAAAAAATCATATTTTTGCTTGAGAGTAGGATGAGAGGATGAGAGAGTATGTAAAAGTTAGTAAGAATGTTGGAGTTACCAGATACAATCAGTATTCTAATTTTTACAATAATTTCCAGGGAATATGGATGTGTAGAGTTGTACACATTATGAAATTCCAGTTTGCTTTGTATCACGTATGCCTCAATGAAGAGATAAAACTTGAGAGAAAGAAATATGCTAATTAGAAAATATGCTATTTAGGAAAGACTGACATCTTCTCAATACAAATAAAAATAAATATTATGCATGAATAAACATTTACTATATAAAGAAAAAATAATTCAAAAGGAATAATTCTATTTCAATATTTCAAAACATTGACTATTTAAACATCAACATTTGCAAAAGGAAATGCTTAACTTCTATATATTTACGCAAATGTAAACGCTTGATTTGACAAAGTTTATGTCATTAATTTATTTCAGCAGTCTGGCATTGTATAGACATATTCAAAATTGAGAATAAGAAAATACAAAGCTATACATAGTTATAAGGTCATTAACGTTCTATTTTTACAAATCAATTGAACTGCTTATTAAAATAATTGTTGTCTCTATATTGTGCAAATAGCTACACACAGAAAGAATTTGGAAAGTATGCAGGTTTATTAAGATTTCCTGAACCCTGTTTTCCTATACCAATGATCTATTGTGAAGCAAAGGCATTTATACATGCAATAGATATTTCACCTGAATGAGTCTTTGCAATAATCTCACACTTCAGAAGAAGAAGAGTGACATTTTTGATTGAAAGAGTCTGAGATAAATTCTCTAAGAGGAATGAATTCAGTGTAGCTCATTTGCTTATAAGAAAAGTAAAACTAAAATGTTGTCATCATAATACAGTTCACAGCCACAAGTTAAGTCACAACTTACATGATTTCCTTTTGTTACCTCATAGTGTTGTTACTTGGCTCTCTTTTTGATATGTATATTTCACTATGAATATATATATATATTTAATGGCTAATGACTTGTTTTTATATCATTGTTTGCCATTGATTATATAAACAAATGTATATATAAAATTGATGTAAAATAATAAAAATAATTCTTGCAAAACATGTAGATAAACATTAAGTCTAGTGCAATGACAGAAACAAAGAAATAGACTAACAATGAAATATCTTAAACTGTTTTATTCATCCATTATTTCTGTTACCATAGCAAAGTACCTGAGATTGGGTATTTAAATAAAACAACTTGATTTAACTCATGATTTGGGGAGGTTAAGGGCATGACACCAGCTCTGGGGATGATCTTATGGCATCACAATGGCAGGAGTCCACATGAGGGCAAGATTGCACTGAAGACAAGAGTGTATGGTGTGAGAGGGAAGTCGGCTTTTGATTTACAGGGGGGAAGATCAACATCCTACAAGAACCAAGTCAGCTTATTACAACGGCAACAACTGAAAAGATCGATCTCCAACAGGTCTCTAATTTTAAGAAGGCTGGTGCCGCAGTACTGCCCGTAGAGGACCACACCTCCAACATGGGAACCTTTAATACATGCAAACCATAGTACTGTTCCTCTGAATCCAAGGCTCACTTCCTTTTGTGAGCACAAAATGCATTTATTCTCCTCCCCAGAGATCTCGCAGCCTTAATTTGTTGTTTTATTACAAAATTTCATTTAAAGAAAAAAAAACAATACAGAAAAAAGGGTAGAAACAACAGAGAACCTAAAAAAAAAAAAAAAAAAACAAAGAAATCACTAGTTGACAAACCACATACTGTCCTTCCAGAAATAGCTGTTCATGTTACAAAATTAAGGCATACAAAATGAACAAACAGTGACTGCAAACAGTTCTCTTCAACTATCCAACAAAAACCTGGTAATATGGTTATCAATCCCACACACTTAAACATACATGCAGTTATATCGTTTAGAGCATTTTCTTTTCCTCTTTTTGTTTTTAAGTACATTATCTGTTTACTTATATTATGTTTAAGCTTTCTCAGTACCTTATTGATCTGTTTTGTTGTTGTTGCTTTCTTTTTAATCACCTTATATAATTCTGTTGTTTTGTTTTTGAGTTTCTCGTCATCCATGTCACATGGATCAGCTTTGATGGAGTTGGGAGTTTTGGGAGGTATTTTGTTACCTTGTTTTCTTATGTTCTATTGTTTTATTTTTATTTAATTTTCATTAACTTGTAGGTAGTAATATACAACAAAACAGGATGGAATAAAGCCAATTGAGACAGTGCGGTGAAATTGGCACAGAACATCACAGTAGGTCACCAGGACAGCAGTAATAGGCAACATTGTATATCTCGTTGTCTTCACAATAGTTGTTCTTCTACGAGGTACAGAAAAATCAAAAGAAATACACAACATTATAGAACACATCAACACAGAGTATTGAATAGAGCAACACCCTTAATCAGGACAAAACAAACCAGCGATAAAAATATCTGCCTTCAGAGATAGTAGAAGGAAACTCCCCCAATTGCTGTACCAAATATGCTCACCTCCTAAGAGATACCCAGATCCCTGGATCCCGATTGTTAATGGGGGAGGGGGGAATGTGGTATGTTTGATTCTAAGCCCACACGCCGGTAGGCAGCAGGCTGGTTGCTGGTTGGCTAGGCGCCCTAAGTTCCAACATGGCACGGATCTCAGGAAACGCTCTTGCTTCTGGTTTCCCCGCCCTGGGGTGGCCGCGGCTTGCCAGACCACAGTCACTTACCAGGGCAGCAGGCTAGTTGCTGGTTGGCTCAGCGCCCTAAGTTCCCCACAGCCTTAATTTGTACCATCAGCCTCCTAACCTTTTCAGGCTATGAGGCCCCGTGACATTAAAACAAGTTACAGAATTTCACGATAAAGTGGGAGACAGAATGTTTTCTCCACTCAGACCTGTGACGTGTGAAGTCCGATCATTTCCTAGATGGCCTCAAAGAACCTTTCATGCTGTTCCAGTGTCAAAGTACTTGGTTTCTTTTTTCAGTAAGCATGTGTCTCGGCCTTGATCACAATTTTCTGTGCACTTGTTTTCTGAGAAATCTGTCTGTAGCAGCAGTGGTATAAACTGCCAGGTGGGACGGTCAGGCAAATACCAGCAGCATTTCAAGCAGGCAGTAATGTGCAACTGAGCTATGTGCAATGTCTTAGGATATGAACAAAATGCAGACAAATTATTTTCCATAATGTAACATTCACGGCCTCTAGCCCAGGATCCAAGAGACTCTTCTTTTGCCTCTGAATCCTCAGGATCCTGGCTTTTGTTCACATTCATATTAGAATTCTGGTCCTTGGAACAATAGCTGAAATTTCACATTAATCCCTGCTTACATAATTCTAAGCTAAGATTTAGCATAAATCTTCAAACCATTACATACTCTTCCCACGAACTAGTTCCACAAGCCTCTGAACTGCAAGATCTGGTATGACCACAGCAATATCATCATTTCTCTAGCATCAATTTTCAGAATTATCCAGCCTTCTTGTCACTGAGACAAAATATCTGACTACTGCAATTTAAAGGAAGAGAGGTATATTCAGCTCATGCTTATGGATGGTTCAGTCCATGGCTGACTCCAAGGAAGAAATGGTACAGCAAAAGAGCACGGAAAAAAAAAAAAACAAAAAAAAAAAAAAAAAAAAAAAAAAAAAAAAAAAAAAAAAAAAAAAAAAAAAAAAAAAAAAAAAAAAAAACTGCTCAACCTATGTATGCCAGGAAGCAGAAAGGGTGATAGGGACGAGAGAGAGAGAGAGAGAGAGAGAGAGAGAGAGCTCCAAATCCATATGCCTAGTGATCCACTTTCTATAATCGGGCCTCATCTTCTAACAAAACAGTCAGCTATAAATTCATCAATAGATTAACCCACTGACAAGCAGAACATACCATTTACTCAATCACCTTTTGGGATCCCTATTTCTGAACACATACATTTTGGAGGGAAATTTTATATCCAAATCGTAACAACTCTCGTGATTCCAGTAGTCATATTCCCGTGGGGAGGTTTGTACCCTTGGCTCTAACTCTATAACAAACTTGTGCTTTACCTTTTAACTTCTCCTTTATACTCAGTGGATAATGCCAAGATCCCTTAGCTAGTCTGCTAGTACATAGATTGTCCTGTCTCCCTTAAAATACGACTGCAGCCATGGTGTTCTTGGGCAGGAAGATATCTGCTGAGTAGTGAGCCTTTAGCAACCCCAGACTTTTCTTAAAACAATTCTGCCCTGGAAGGTCTCCAAGCCTATAATGGAAGGAGCAGGTTTGATTTCTGAGATACTCACAAGTTGTCTTCCTAATTGGACTGATGGTTAGCAAATGGCTACCTTTTATACACTCTAAACTCTTTAGCAAGCATTTATTTGTGTCCTGACACAGTGTTTCAGTTTTACTTTTGGCAAGGCTGCAAATTATCCAAATTGTTCTATTCTGCTTTATTTTCTTCCAGGGTCTCACTGTTAATTTGACAAAAAGCAACCAATAATATGACAGCACAAAGCATTACTTTTTATTTTAAATTTTCTTGTCCATATAAACTAGCCCAATAGCCTTATGTTTGGCAATCCATAAGGCATTAAAGTATTAATCACAGATATTTGCAGTGGTGGAACAAAGGTGATCATTTCAAGTAATAGGAACCGTAGGAGTAATAAAACCCAAAATGTGTAATTGCTATTGTAAAAAAGAGAAGACAAGAAAGTGCTCTAAAGGATATAATTGCATGCATGCTCAAGTGTGTAGGATTGATAACCATATTGCTAAGTTTTTGTTAGATCGCTGAGCAAAACTGTTTGCAGTCTCACTGTGTGAATGTGTACTTTGTGTGCTTTAATTTTGTAACTTGAACAACTATTTCTAAGATGGCAGTATGTAATTTATCAACTAGTGATTTCTTAGTGTTTATTTTTTTGAAATTATGTATTATTTCTTCTCCTTTTTCCTGTTTTGCTTTTTTTTTCCTTTGTAAATAAAATTTTTAAAAAGGTGATCATTTCTCTAATTTTTAATTGAAATGTCATTTTCATTTTCCACAACTTCCTTGGTCTCCTTATCATATTGGTTCTCTTTAGAATCACCAGTAAGGCTCTACTTAGAAGCATTCTAGGTTTTTTCTTACCTGGTCCTCCAAATTCTTTTTACCTCTCTCAGTAAATCAGTTCTGTACATTTTTTTTGCACACAGTTATACTAACAACACCACCCATCAGTACACTTTTCAGGATCAGTGTGTTTTTTCCTATTACTTTAGAAAAATATCTGAGTCAAGATACATTTAAGACAAAGGTTAACGTACACATTTGGAGATTCAGTGTCTTCATGATGGTTCTGGTAAGGTGCTCATAGTGGGTGATAATTCAGTGGAAGGCTCCTGTGTGAGAGGAAGAAGTCACCCTGTAAGGATAAGCACAAGGAGGAGGAGGAGGAACCAGTTTTGCCTTCTTATAACAATGCTCTTATGGGGAGAATGCAGGATCCTATAGGGTTTACATCGGTTAACTGTGGACAGCACCTGCCCATCAGTGAAAGAACCTCCTAGTAGGACCCGCTCTTAAAGGTTCCTTCACCACAGTGCCTTCGTACTAGTGAGCAAGCTTGCACAATGTGAATGATGGAGAACAGACCACATCCAGCCCATGCCTGGAGAAGACATACATTCCTCAGTGCTCCTTCCATAGAGTGCACTTGCTTTGAATACTTCTGGTAATGTAGACATCATGCTTTGTGGAATAGTAGTTTGCAGTACAAGGAAGAAATTTGGATTTGAGTCTTATCAGCATACAAGTTGTCAAGTAAAATTAGGGAAGAATATTAGTTTTCTGAAGATTCTCACTTAGGTCCAGAATAAATGAATAGGACAATGTAAGATGCTTCTGAGCAGCCACAGATGGCCACACAAGCCTGTAAGTGCAGAGATTATAGGGAATATATAGCTTCCAAGTCAGCACACAATGACATGTTATTTTCAAACAATTATACGCTACTTACATCTCAAAGGGAAAAATATCCAAACATTTTAAGTACTGTATATTTATTTATATAACATAAGTCACATAAATGTGTTTATGGCACTTTGTAAGCTTGTGCAGAAATTCACAGCCTTAGTAGAAAGCAAAACTTTTATATTATTTAAAGTAAGAGCTGTATTCATATGTGTTTTCTGGATGATTTTAAAGGTAGGATGCATTTTTACCAATGGGAGAAATAAGAAATGCATTCAAAATACAATAATATAAAATCCAATCCACAGTTCTTAAAAAGACTTTCAGGGCTTTGCATATTTTAATAAAACTGCAGTTCACTCAGATTTTTAGAGAGTGTTAATTAATATTGTATTTCATTTTTATAGTTTTTGATGTCATAAAATATAATTATTGCTGTTGCACTGCTGCAAATTTTAATACAAATGTGCTCTATTGATGGATATAAGAAGCTGGTTTTGTAAAGAGTGTTGAATTGCCCCAAACACGCCACACTCATTTTGTCCAGCAGAGATTTCAGAAAGGATGTTTGTATGATAATTATCTGCTTCCTGTCAGCAACTGCCCTATTTCATCAACATAGAATTTGTGATGTCCCATGTGACATTTTTGGTGTTTTTCTAGTTGATGGAAACAGAGAAAAGACTGAGTATACTGATTTAAATTAATTTTAAGAAATAATGATTCACAGTTTAAGTATCTATATGTCACTTTTCAGGGAAAATCAAATAAAAACAACCAAGTTATAAATCATTCAAAAAGGAAGATTTATAATGGAGCAATATACCAACATTAACTATAGTTTCTCTGCTGGGTGTTGCTCCATACAATGGTTATAATAAATCAAGTAATTGAAGGATTACAAAATAGAATGCATTTAACATCCTACGGATAAGCTCCTGAGATATCTTTCCTTGTGTACTGATGCACAATCATCTCTTCTTTTATTGGAGCTTTTACAGTATTGACTGCGCTATACTTGCCGTATACTTGAAAACAAATTAAACATCTGTGTATAGACACACTTCATTTTGTCACTTGAATTTATCTGTTACATATCTGTGCCTACAGTGTTAGAATATCAGCACTCCTAGCTTTAGGAAAATCCATACTTAGGCACCTCTGAAGAGGCTACTGGCAACACGATTCATGTAGCTGCTGATGTCACTTAAAATTGTATAAAAACACAATTATTTTAAAATATTTTCCAAAAATTTTGAGCCTGCTTTCTGTTCCTTAGAACTATCTGTCCTGTAATCAGTGTTGCTAATTTGTCTAAAAAAATAAATTTGTTTGAAATAATCCACAATAGACTGGAATACTTTTTTTCTTTTTACAAGTTTTGTGGTTTTTGCCACATCTATTTGCAGGAATCAAGTGTTTGTAAAATGTGTAAAAAATATTAGTAGTGATCAAATAAAACAAATAATAAATAGAATATGAGAAGGAAGATGGGGAAATCAGTTGGATGAGGATTGAAGAGATAAAGAATAACATATACAATTTCAAATAGATTGAAGACAGTAAATTCGAAGGCATACATAGAAAAACAACATGACAACCTTTTTTTAAAATGGCAGAATCCTGATATTTAATCTTCTGAATATTTTTTGGGCCACATATACCTATGAAACTGCAAAAATATAAGTAAATTTAAGAAATGAAGACCAAAAATATATTTTAAAAAACCAAAACTTTCAATTTCACACCATCTGAGATTTCCTCACAGACTTAAAAATCAGTCAGTGCTTGATTTGATGTAACTCAGTAACACTAAAAATATCTTGGAAAGTAAGCTTCTTTATGCATGGCTTCTGATTCGGAAAATTAAACAACCTAGCCACCACTTTTCAACTTATAGATAACCAGGAATAATTATGTGGGGGGGGAGTTTTTCTTCACATTAATTTGTTTCGAAGTCTCAGTCAAAGAATGATTTTGACTGAAGTGGAAGGTAAGTGTGTCTTCAAGCAAGTTGTTCTCATGCTCATCCTTAGAACGTGGACGAGGAGCACACACGTCAATGAGATGTGACTCATTTTATAAGAATGATTGTTTTTTTCTCATTCTTGATAAGTCAACGCAGGATAAGCAACTCTAGCTGTATTCATCTCCAACATTTGCAGGAGAAAAATGGGAAAACTTTGGGCAAAGTTTACTGTAGTTTTCTTCCAGGGCTGCATGAATGTGAGAATAAGAATTAGGGGAAAATCTTCAGCAAAAGAGGCAGCAACCATAGAGAGCAGAGGTCATGTTGGCAAGGGGAAAACGTCAAGCTGTGCGCACCATCAGCAAGTCTGTGAGATTTAGCAGAGACCGAACATAATAGGAGGAAAAGGGAGTTACATCCCACATTAGTCCGTCCTATAGGACTCACTGTCACATTTGACTACATTGACTACACTGGTAGGTAGATAGGTATTAAGCAACTGGTCTAAATTTTATTTTCTTTTATAGCTTACTGTCCACATGTAAGAAAAGACTGTTTTTAATTTCTCATGAGATTTTATTTGTATATAAGATCCAAGAGTTTTTTGTTGTTCTAATTGTGTATACATAGAAAAGAAACTCAAATGAAATGAAATACTCTTATTTAATTCGAGGTTCTACCACTCCACACAGCAGGACTTAAACTCTGACTCTGATCAGAACACACAGCGGGTCAGGTGGGAACACCAGCAGACTGAAAATCACCAAACCAGGTTTTTTCTTTTCTTGTTGCCACTAATTAGCTGTCTGACCACAGGAATATCTACATCTATAAACTTGAATTTCCTTATCTATAAAATGAGATCATTACTAATCTTTAAAGTCCTTTCCACTGTCAGCAGAATACTGCATTCTCTTCACTAATGGTACAGCTTTATTCTGACCCATACATTTAGGCTTTTGTTTGTGTGAGTAATGCCATGCTCTAGTGACCTTGGCTGGCAAGGTTTAGCGCTACATTGTGACAGAAGGACTCAAACTTATACGCCCCAAATCAGAATCTTCACTACAGCCAATTAGCAAAACCCCCAATCAGCATCGTTCCCTAGTAGCACTGTGGCACCACTGATTTCTTGGGGATATTTTTCATGGATGTCTATTTCACTGAGAATGCAGAATGCAGAATGAAGTAATCAATTGGAATTTCTGTAACACTTGAATGAAATATATTCTGCTGAGAGAAAAATGAGCTTACTTTGCTTCTCCGATGATATCTTTTCTGATGCAGATAGAAAGGATGGAAAAGATCAGTGAATTAAGGAGAGGAAACAATTCCCGTGATGTTAAAAGTACTTCTGTGATTTAAAGTAGTGTGCATGTACATGTTTATGGTTAAATAGTGATTTTTAAAACAAGTCCAATGAAGGTAGAGAGAATAAAAGATGTGTATGTGCACACACACACACACACATTCTTTGGGGGAGAGCTAAGGATACTACATTTGTCATCAATATTGAAGTGATATAAATTAAAGTTTTCGGATTCTCAAGTCACCAATATGTGTGTGCTATAGACTAAAATAATCTTGATATATTGTAGGTCACTTTGACAACACACATTTAATTTGTACTGCATTTAACATTCTGAAAAAGGTAAGTGACAATAATATTTTTAGTAATTTCTTGAAATATGCTTCAAATAATAGCATTGTTCCTCTCTTAGCCCATTTATCTAATGCATATTGTTTAGAGAAACAAAGTTATGAACTTGAAACTAATATAATATGTATATTATATCTGCTAAGTAGTTGTGAATTTATTACTCATGGTACCAGGGATTGAACTCACTACTTTGCACTTGCAAGGCAAGTGCTTGCATCACAGAGCTAAATCTTTAGCCTCCTGAAAACTCTTTTTTGAAAGTTTTTTTTATAGAAAAATAATGTGAAGGAATGCAAATAATTCAGTAGGCATTCACAGAACTTCTTCTGTAAGGTAGGTGAGTCATGAACAACAGCAAATCCACAATGACGTATCATTCTAATTTGCATATGGTTCCCATATGGGCGAATCCTTCAATGTTCATGGTTCAACCAAAGCAAATATTTCATCGTTTTTCCTCTTGATCTCATATCTAATTTGTTCCGAGTGTCTGTGCTACATAATTTAAACAATTTACCATTCTGAAATAAATTTGACTTAAAAAATGCTCTTTGAATCCAAATACATTACAGGTTTAATCAATGGACTCTGGAGAGTAGAGGTGATTTTCCATAACCAAATAGACCATTAATAGCAGATGAGATGTTGTAATCTTGGCATCACGATTTCCAGTGTAACAATTTATCGTTTGACTTTGAGACATTTATCTTTTGGTTTGTATAGGTGAAAATCAAGACTGATTTTTTGATGTAATTCACTTTTGATATTCAAAATGTGGTATCTATTTCGGAAGTTAAAACTATTCAATTTATGTGTACTAGGTCCTTTATTCAAAGATGAAATCAACTAACTGAGAAAAAAGCAGTCACACTTTTTAGCAGTTAGAAAAGTGGAACAAGTAGTTCTGAAACCTTCAGGATACAGTCACAGAGGACTTCCACAAAGCAAAGTCTGTGTGTTAGCATGACACACCCTATTGACCCCAGGTAAGGGGAGTGTCTTGACCTGTGATCATGAGAAAGGCTCTCCATTCAATTATCTGCCTAAAATTCCAAGGGAATGCTCTCAGAATTTCAAGTCAGGGCCAGTAAATTCACCAGGAACTTTGCAGATGCAAGAGAAAATGGGGCTTTATTCTTCCCAAGCCTAATGTGCCATGGTGACATAGGAATGGACTTGATGTGAACAGCAGGTAAACTGGCAAGGGACCTTCCAAGGTTTTGGCAAGAAAGGTCTATAATGCCCAACCTGAAGGGACAGAGGACAAGACTGATACTGGAAAAATTTTAAATGAAACAGTTAAATTAACAAAGTAGTATTAGACTTAGCAAAACAGTAGTTAGCTCTGATGAAGCTTCTTGTGTTGGCCTTTGACTATCTTAGCACAACAATGCTACACTTCTCAGGATTTCTACTCAAAAGGTTTGACATATGCAGGGTGAACCCACAGAAAATACATGTCATTTGATTGCTTCAGGTAAAGTCTTTGACTACCATAATCCATGAACACGAAACCAAATGTAACTGAAACTCAACTCTTGAGTGCAAAATCAGCACAAAACATGCACTGGTGTATACTTTCAAATTTGTGTCATTTTCCTTTAAATAATATTACACAAACGTCACAAGAGATATAATGAGCTTTTGATAGCATCAGGAGAAATGAATGTGATGTCTCTCACTTATCGCTCCAGACATTCGTATCAGTGAATCTCAAGTAAGCAGAGTGTGGGGACTTGGGAGGGATGTGGTGACACTTTGTGTCTCTCGTTTTGCTCTCAAGTTCAGGCCATTCCCACAGGGCTGGTTCTCAGCTTCACATGCTACATGTCACTAGCATCACTTCCACATTCAGCCTCTGAGTTGATTCTTGTTTTATTCCTATGGATGTGGAAATTTACAAGCAAAAATTGAAAGGTACTTTTCCTGAACTCAACCCTTTGAGACACTGGAGCAAAAGTTGCACTAGCGAACTAAGATAACTCAATATTAGTAATAAGAATTGTACCTTGATCCTCTCCCAAATCAATTTCAGTGAGAAGTAACATTATTTGCGTTTACAGGAGCCAGATATGGGGATACTTTTATCCAGCATGAAGCTAGGAAATCCTAGTTTTTCCTCATCTGGTGTTATCAAAACTAGGAAAATATTGTGGCTAATTCTGACTTACATTCAGTAACGATAAACATGAAGACTTTGTGAACAGAGGTAAGTCTGCATTTCCACCTTGAGACTCAGCTTCTGAATGAAATGAATCAGAAAGAGAAGATTAACTGTCACATGGTTTCTCTTATATGAAAAACACAAAACAAATTATTTAAAAAGCAAAATAAATGACAGATAATGGGAGATGAGGAGGTAAATATTGTGGAGGTGGAAAGGTGATCTGGGACGGGCAAAGAAGAGAACAGAGAAGGGCAAGAGGAGGTAAAGCCATTAAGATGGGATAAAGACATTGTCCCAATTCTCTGAGATGAATGTAATCATGTACTACAGTCATACTAGTAAAAAAGAAGTCTGGCATGGGGGTGCTCGCCTGTCATCTCAGCCCTCAGGAGTCTGAGACACACAGTGAGTGACCCTGTCTGAAAAACTTGAAAAGAAACTAAAATTTGCATCCCTCGGAATATTTTGAAAGGGTCATGTGGAAGAAGGGCATGATGAAAAATTTGAAGTGCAATATTCTAAAATTCAGAATATTTGTAGTACAATACTAATTCTGTCATCACATTGTATCCATTGACTATTGCATACTGAAGAAAGATAATTTTCAAATAATTTTATTTTAAAAGAAAACAATCTATTTATTTCACCTGATAGTGAGGATTCACTGCACACCTGGCATGTCCTAAGTAAACAGAGCAAACGTTTTGCAGCCACCTTTTCGTCACAGTGCTTGGGAGCTCATCAGTACTGAACAGCTCATCAGAGCCGCTGGTGGAATGAATTAGATCAGGCAGGAAGACGTGGAAATGATTATTATGCTAAGGCTTGTAAACTGCCATCTTCTCTGCACTCTTTCCTACTCTTATGATGGATTTCCTTTGCATATCATTGCATAGATATAAAATAGAAATATGTGCCTATCTGTGTTAAGGAAAATTGCTTTATTTTAAAATATTAATTTTATAAAACTTATACATTAATTTTCTTATGTTTTATACTAAAAACACTGAAGAGCATTTGCAAAGAGCATAGAAATGTTAAGATCCATTGTTTGAAATATGGAAATTATTAAATAAACAAATGATGAATTCCCAACATGATATCTTATTTGATTCCTTTTTTCAGAGTGTATAAAATGGCTTAGAATTAAAAAATGGATGGATGGATCATTATGCAAATTTAAGCACACAGAAATAATGCTTATAAAAAAATAACTGGGAAAAACACAGTCAGTGGTGCAATAAGTGAAAAACCCCACAAAAGAACTGAGCTGCTTGTTCTATGATTCAGTAGTCTGTTTTCGTATTCAGGAATAAATGAATAATTATTATAGTAATGAGTGGAAAACACTAACTACAAATCCTAAGTTGAAATGAACTTGAATAGATCCAGTTTGTCATGTACACTTGTCAACGTGACAGCAGCTTTGAAATCCTGTCCATCCTCCTCCTTCAATGGAGAGCTGCATGGGTAATTGTCCTATAACCACAAAAAAATATGGTCTATTGTTTATTTTGTTTTCATTATTAACTTTATTGGTACCATTTATCTATAATGCTCACATTCATCTTAGGGGATTTTTATCCATACATGATATATTTTGATTCTTCTTTTATTTTCTGCTCCTTTCCCCTTTTTTGAACCCCTTTTCCCCTCCTTACTTACAAAGTTTTGTTTCCATTTCAAACTTCTTTACTCACCTCTTTCTTTTCCTTTCCATTCTTTCCCCTTCTCACTTCCTTAGTTCCCCTGTCCTTTGAACCAATATCTATTTTTCCATATCTAGTGTACATTTTGTTTGTTATTTATACTTTCAGTTTCTCATACCAGAGAGACAATGTGATATTTACATGTGTCTGGTTTGTTTCATTTAAGAGTATGGTGTCAAGGTGCACCCATTTATTTAGAAATGTCTCTAGTTTATTTTTCTTTAAGAATGAGATGTATGTCATTGCATAGAAAAACCACATCATTTTTATTCATTGATCAGTTGATGGGCGTTTGAGTTGTTTCCAAGATTTAACTATTACAAACTGCGCTGCTATAAACAATAGTGTGCATATATTGCTCTGGCATGATACTTTTAATTCTTTGTGAAAGATATCAAGAAGGGGACTTGATGAGTCAAATGAAATATCTACTCCTGGATTTTGAGGAATCTCCACACCAATTTCCACAGTGGTTGCACCAGTCTACACTCCCACCAGCAATGGAGAAGCTCTCCTTTCCCCATCATCCCCACCAGCATTTGTTATTTTTTGATTTTTTGATGGTAAACATTCTTTCTGGAGTGAGGTGGAATCTTGGCTTTTTTAATTTGCATCTCTCAAATTGCCAATGATGTTGAACATTTTTTCATGTGTTTATTTGCCATTTCTACTTCCTCATCTGAAGAGCATGTATTGATCTTAGATGCGCATTTTTGGCTTTAATTTGGGGATTCATTTTGAGTTAATTTGGGGTTCTTTAAATTTGGAGTTACGATTTTCTCAGCTCTCTATATGTTCTAGATAGTATGTAATGAGGAGGTTATCACCCTGAAAGCTCTGAAATGAGACCCTGTAAGCTTTATAGCTATGTGGATGGCGTAATGCAAGAAGTTGGTGGGAAATCTTTTCAGTAATTTACTTATGATTTTTAACACCCTAGGACATTTGGACTGGGTTTAAAAACACAAAAGATACCTCAGAATATCTAGTCTTGTCTGGAACCACTGAGGTCACATTGGCATGGTTTGGTTGAATGATTGTCTAGCTGTCATCCACTTTAAGTCTGACTTTTGTGGGAAGCCTATGACAGAGCAAAAGTTGTCAGTAACAAAGCCTCAACAGATGACAGGCAAGCACACCACTGGACTGGGAGGAGGTGTGTGCAGAATACCTCAAATGCCAGAAAGCTGCAAAGGAGAAATGAAGCAGTCATCTCTGTGGTCATGATGTACAACTTTTTTTCTTCTGATAGGCCTATTTCTTCTGTTTAGCAAGTGTCCAGGAGGGATTCCTTATAAGAACAGTTTTTGAATTATTAAACATGTGCCAGAAGAGAGACCAAATTGAGAAACTATGCTGTATTAATGTCACATTCAATCTTTTTTCTTCTATTTTGGAAAGAAATTTACTTATGAAATATTATAATATTATACTTACTGGAACAGTTTGGTGAAGAAAAACTTTCATGTAATATAGCTAATAGGAGTTTTAATGATTTAAAAAATTTTATTTATGCTTATTAAGTCTATTAGTACCAATATGGCAAACAGATCCCAAAAGAGAATTTTGTATGTATGTATGTGTATATATATATATATATATATATATATATATATATATGAACAAAACCAAAGTACAAAAGAATAAATCCAATCAAAACAAAACAATGAAAGTTATATAGGAATTCAAGACAAGATAAAAGAAAATCCACAGTGGCTACCAAAATTCCCTTTTGTTATCTTCACAGTAGCTGCCCACTCCATCAGACATAATAAAATCAAACAAAACAAAACAGAATAAAACCAATCAAAAATAACTTTGTATTTTAGATGACTAGTAATATCCACTTCAATAAAATCTAAGCACTTATGAAGGAATTTGAAACATCTAGAATACATCATTGAGAAAAACATTTATGTAGTCCATGAATGGTGGACAGGAAAAGTTGGGTAGACAGTCTCTAGATTATTAAACCTGGGTGGTTGGTGGCTACATGATTGACAACAGAGACTCAATTACTACTGCCCAGCAGGGAAGATTTTTTTCCAGGTTACATTTGAACTATGTTCTTCCCACAATGTTGCCCCCTGGTACTTTCACAAAACTAAGCGTACACAATATGTGGAATAAAAATTTACCAAAAAAAAAATCATATTTTTAGCACCTAGGAGCTCTTGTTCAAACTTTGATGCAACTACCCTGAAGGAGAGAAAACTATGATTTCTATATTGTGTGGATCTCTTCCAAAGCAATGAGATAAAGCATAAACTACAGATTTGGACATTTCACAAAGGTTGTATTTTTGTATTTGTGGAAAGATAACAGCTGAATTTTAACCCAGTTGTTTTACATAATGTAGAGATATTTAACAATTAAAATGAATGTAAAACTCCAATATAAAACTAAAAATAAATCATGCAGTAACCAAAGTTCAAATGTATTCACAGTGAAAGCTTTTAGAAACAGACAACAAATATATTAAGATGCCCATGATTGACGGAAGTTATTTTTATTTTTATTTTTATGTTTTCTTTTAGGTACCGGGGATTGAACCAATGACCTTGCACTTGCCAGGCAGGTGCTTAAGCCACTGAGCTAAATCCCCAGCCCGGAAGTTATTTTTAAAAAGGCAAGAAGAAAATAAACACATTAATAGACAGTTTTATAACCATTAAGTAGAAAAATAATGAAAAATACAAAAAAAGAGTAGCAAACATTAGAAAGGTTTCAGAAAACTGGAAACTTCCATACTCTCCTGGTGGGAGAGTAAATCGATAACAACTCTGATAAAATATATTAGAACCGTCATATTTTTAAACATAATTAATATGTGAATTAGCATGAAGTTCCAGGTATATAAACTAAAACACAAGGAGAAAAAAAGTCCATTTGATCAGATGTCAATACACAAAATGAATTTTAATCCAGAAGTCAAAGAATGAAATAAGATCTCACAGTATGATTCTGTTTAAAAAACATATATATGACATAATTATATCATAATAAAAAAACATACATACTTAAGGACAGATCTTGCAAGTATAGACTCTTCACATTCGATACATTAACTATATATACATTTGGAAAGCAGAAATGGGACCTGATCTATACCTTAGCAGTAAAGCACTTAGTTTGAGGTCAGCCCGGACTAGGTAACAAGACACTGTCTCAAAACAAAAGTGGAACATTCACCTAGTTTTGCCTGAGGGCCTTAAATCAATCCCCAGCATCACAAAAAGTGCTGGGCTGGACTGCAAGTGATCAAGATGAATAATAAGTAATGGAGATAATAATTTCTACTTTGTTTTTGTTTACTTAAAAACTCTGAACAAATACAGTGTGTGAACTCACTAAATGTGATGTAATTACTAAACTATATTCTTTATATTTCCCTTTCAAAATAAAAATACTTGAGCATCTTATAACATTTAATTTCTTATAAAAACTTCTTATAAGACATAATTTAATTTAAATTAAATGAGTAACAAAGAATGTAGGAAATGTGAAGAAAATAGTATGGAAGAGAAGACATTGTCAGAAACTTTCATTCACAAAATGTTTATAGAGGAAGACGTTTTCATGTACATAGAAACTGCCACTGTGTCTTAAAAAGATTCTCCTTTTAAATCTATTTCACATATTGTAGACATTAGAGAAAATAATGTCTGATGTTATTTCACAGTATACCCTCTGTGTCCAGTCATGAGGAGAAGAGCTTTCTTATCCCGTTAATTAGGAATTATTAAAATTATTGTTTAACCATAACTATATGTTGCAAATTTTTGCAATATTATGATATAATAAAAGACACATCTCAATGAAGTTTATCTTTGATTTTAAATAATAAAATTTAAATATTAAAATATTTTTATGATTACAATGAAGCTATATATAAGAAATATCTATCTTTAAATTTAGTCCATCAAACTATTTTTTGTCCAGTTTCTCTAACAGGCTTTGTTGACGATTTCAATTCCCCTCACAAAAGAATTTAAAACAATCCAAAACACAGAATGTATGCTAGTGTGTAGTGGCATAAACCATAATCTAAAGTGTACAGTGTCAGTTTCATGGTACTGTACATTTACCTACAATTTCTAGAATTTGGTAATATGGAGTAAAAGAAAAGTTGATGAATTTACAATATAATTGTCTGGATAGAATAAGAAAAGATTTTTAATAGTTTTCTTTTTGCCAAAAAAATTGTCATTGAATATTGTAAGTAAGTTGATGTGATTAATTTATTTATGGCATAAGTTGTTAAAGAACAACAGCAAAATAACATCATTAACTTTGTTTCCCATCTTGTTGACTTTCTGAAGTCTCTTACCATTATTAAATGATAAATGAGAAAATCAACAACCGGAAGCATTCTTTATTTCACCGCTAAGTTGGGCAGCCTAGAATATAGCAACTGTACAGGTAAGTAAATGCAAAAAAGGCACAATTATAAAAAAACCAAAGTTGTGATTAAGATGGATCTCACACATATTTCAGGAAATGCAGTAGTCAAGGCAGGAGTCAAAAAATAGTGTGCTATCAATTTCAAGAACGCTTTATAGAGCATGAGGTAAGTGATACTCATAAACTGATCATTTCTGTTAGTTTGTCTTTTTCCACCCAAACTACCACTGAACACAGACCTTTCCTATGCTGGTTTTTTTATTTTCCTGTTTGCCAAGGCTCAACTACAGTATTCAATAGGAAAATAACAATATCTTGCTTTCTGTTAGTACCAAAAAATTAATAATCATATGCTCTCATTTTGTCTGGAGAAAATTTCATAATTTATATCTATACTTTTTGATATTGAGAAATTTGTACCAGTTTGGAACAATAAAAAATCTATACTTCATTGATCATATCTTCAATTGCTTAAATGCAAGATACAATATCCATTTTTAATATTTCCTTTATTTTCAATCTCATATGGTTGTCTTGATGCTTAGTTTCATTTATTCATTTTTAGAGTAAAAAAAGATATAAAATAGATACATGCATTTTTTACTATTTTTTCGGGCCAGTGATTTCCATGAGACTGCACCAGAATGAGTAACTTCCATTACTGCTCTTACTATTCCAAACTGAAGAAGTCCTGTATGCACTAGTGTATCTTGTAAGTGAAGTTCACAAAGCTTCAGATACTTACCTCTGTCACAGCGATAGTGTTTTTTGAAAGAAAAAAATGCAAAATATGGCATAAAGTTATTAATTTCTTCCTGGAAGCCATAGCTCATGACATTTAAAAAATGAAATTAATAATATATTCCAATAATAGCTCATTGTATGGCCAGAATTAAATTTAATAAAGTTTACCAGGTAAAATAACAGAAACTATGGCTTTTGAACCCAGTATTGATCAAAGGCGAATTTTTTAAATTAAATCCTCAGATCTGGAAAGCATATGTGGTATCCAGACAATGAAAGTTGGAACGTCTGTTGGTCATTTTGCTGCCCCACTTGGTACTAAACAAATCAATAGATCTCTAGAAAGCCCAGATGCTGGTTAATTTCAGTTTAGAGTCCTCATATCCTGTGATACAGAATCTATGCCATATTTTTGTTAATATCATGGAATATGCATTTGGTATGCAGTGTATATACATATCTTTTGTTTGCAAATTTTAATAATGACTAATGGCTATGTACTATTAAATATAGAGACCACATCCTAAGGTCAATTTTATAGATATATATCTATATTGAGTTGTAAATCTTTTGAATGCTTTAAGGCAGAATAAAAATGTGCTACTAAAGTTTTTCATTGCAATTGTACATTTTCATGACTCCAATCTAGTTCTTATAAAAACACTACTGTATTTGATAACTAATACATGAATCTTTTATGTTTAGGAAGTTCAACTTTTAGTTTATTGCCTATAGTCTTGCTATTTCCAAGAAATCGTTGCCAATTCCAGCATCCCAAAATATTGCCACTGTCTTTTTATGAAGAATGTGATGGAATTTACATTTATATTTAGATTTCAAATGCATTTTCAGTTAGTTTTTGTATGTAGTGGAAAGAAATAAACTTCAATATTTTCATGTCCTTTTTCCTAAAACTATTTTGATAAGTTGTTTCTTTCTTTTCTTTTTTGTTTTTTTCTGGTACCCGGAATCGATCTCATGACGTCACATATAAGATGTTTCTTTCCTCATTGAGTATTCTAGGCATCTTGTATGAAAGAGAGGTCCATTTTGGAAGAGTTTATTTCTGGACTGTATTTCATTTTATGGTACCTGTTCTTATACAAATACCACATTGCTTCAATTATTATAGACCTATAGTAAGGTTTGATCTCAGAATGTATAACTCTTCAGTCTTATGGTTTTTCAAGATTCTTTTCACTATCTAAAGTCCCATAAGATTGCTTATCAATTTTAGGATAATTTTTATTTTTGTGAGATTATTGTATATTACATAGTAGCGTACAAATACCAAATAATATTTCCTTAAAGACTTTCTGGACATTGAATCTGTAGTCACACTTTTAGAACAGTCACAATGAAGTGAATGAAATAGATATCTTGGTTTTGTAGTAAAGTAAGAGGTTTTGTGGTAGTAAAATGTGTGAGAGATAAAGCAATAAAAATAATGTTACTTGCTTCATTCTAGGAAATAACTTTTTCTTATTTCTGGATAATTTAAAACCTCAGTATAATGAGAAAAAATATAGGTAAGAATTGAATTCATTATATTTGTTGACCATAAAGCAGTTTAAATGCGGGTCCTTCCTTAGGATAAGTGCATCATGTTTTACTTGGCATATTTGAGCAAATAAATATGCAGATCTCTGCATTTTCTGGAAATTACCAATACTATTAGAGTCATACATTTTTCACTGCCTCTATACTTTGCTGTTGTTCAACATAATTATAGTATTAGACATAATGTTCTCTACTTTCTGTCAAATAATTATTCATTCCCAGCTTTGCAATGCAGTAAAAAAACACTGATATAATAAAGAATGCTTTATGTAAAATAAATTCATTCTGGTTTGTTTTATTTTGAATGACAAATATAAAAATATCATTATGGTACAAATATCTGTAAAGTAGACCATGTTGATTATACAAAAGGGATATAATTTATATATAAAAAATAGAGAAGAAGTAAACTAAGAATATAGAGAATGATAAAAATTATGAAGTCCAAAATGGAGGTGAAATTTAATTTTGCTCTTTCAATGAATAGTTTTGTGTGTGGTCTTACTATTGTTACTATACTAATTTTTTAGGAAGTTACTTTGTATAAGTTAATAAATGGATACATTTGCATTTGCTAATATTAGTAGAATATATTTTTTGAAGATACATTGAAAATATATTTATGAAATTAAAAAATTTACCAGATATTTCCTTGAACAGTTTGAGGTGGGTGAACAGTCAATAAACATATGTTAGTCTGTTTTCCACTACTGTAACATGTACCTGAGTAAATCAACTTGAAAAAAAAATTCCTGGTTCCACAGTGTTGCAGGTTTCAGTTCATAACCCACTGACCTCGATGTGTGGGTCTCAGTCACTCTCCGAGTAGCTGAGATAAAGTGCCTGATACCCAAATTTAAAAGGAAAAAGGTTGATTTAGCTCATAGTTTGCAGAGGTTTCAGTCTGTAGTCGACTGACTCCAAGCAGGCTGGCTCATGGCAGAGGTGCATTGCAGAGCAGACGACAAAAACAGCAGCTGCAGTATGCCACAAGTGATAACAGCAACTTCTTTCTGCCCTTGTCAACCCTATCGAGGCAAAGGGGCTTAGAGTGTGTGCCAAACCAACCAGTAATGCAATAATGACATCCACTTAATCCCAGTGTTACACATACTAGATCAAGCCACCAATAGAAAAGACCCAACCATGAATGCTTGAGGCTTTGAGGGGACATCTAGACATAAGCCAAACCGTGTGGCAGCACACTGCACCAAGGCAGAAGTTTGTGGTGGCATCCGCCTGTTCACCTCATGGCTGGAAACTAAAAGAACAGAGGTGGAGATTAAACCACCACAAACTTCTTCAAGGACAGGACTCAGATGACTACACTATCCCTTTAAACCACAGCATTTAAAATTTTTCCCCGCTTTCAAAGTTACTAACAAGTAGCCCTTTGAGGAATAGTCTAGATCCAAACTACAGTGATATGTAACATCATTTTTGTTTATTTCTTTGAAATTTTGTATCTATTTGGTGGGGTGACATGAACAAAATGAATGACTGCCATGTACATTGCTTTCAATTTGTCTGTTCACTCTTCTACAGAACCAAGGTTTGGTATCTTTTATAGAATGAATACATTGTAGAAGATGCAACTTTTGAAATCAAATATCCTATCTCCACATCAACCTCCTTCATATCAGAGAAACGCATGAAAGGAGCATGATTCCTCAATACTCGAGCTTTGTGGGCCAAACTTAACATGAAAGGGTGTTCAGTGTGGTGCTGTGAGATTCTCATAGGAAACACACTGCTTTTATTACTCAGTGACACATTGTGTATGTCATTGCTGCGGAGTGGTAACGTGTGTCAAAAAGGACAGGTGTAAACAGGAGGGCCATCAGCAACAGATACTGGACTTGTCAGATCATCGGCATCGATTTATTAATTTATTTTTAGGGTTAGCGTTGAAACGTTTAAAGAGATGTCAGAAAGTTACACAAACTCAGCATGCACTAATTAGCGAACATTTTTGAGACTTACAGTTCACCCCTGCTGGTTTTTCTAAAGGAGAGGTTTGTGCAGACTTCCTCATGCCTTGTTTTTTTTTATTTCTGGAGGAGTTTGATACCCAAAGTGTGAGGTAAAAGAACATGAAAAACACTATGTACGATACTGAGTTCTAAGTCCACAGTGAAACTTTCTGAACTTCCAAAATCCATCTCTTACACAGCGAACTCTTCCTTTTTACAAACGATTTCACAGTTACTCAGTTTTTCAGTTGTGGTCTGCTTCTTTTTGGTATCCAAATCTTATCTTTTCAAATATTGGCAATATTTTTTGTTGCATTTGTTTTTCTTTTTGAAATCAAAGTAATTGCCAAATCAAGCTTTTTCAAATCAGTGGAAGTTCTTAAACCTTATATTAATTGAAATAAAAGGTTAAAAACAAAAGATTAATGAATGTTTTCTGATGGAAATAATTTATATTGTAAGTCAGAAATATAAAAACTTTAATTTTTAGCATTGTTTAAAAACATTTAAAGATATAATACACTTCATTCAAATATTTAAAAATGATGATATTTAACATGGTACCTAAAAAACATTTTTCTATGAAATACAGCACAAAAAATTAAATAGAACATTTTTTATTTCAAAAATACGAACCAGAAGTGTTAAGTATCTTATTATGTTAGTTGTAGTCTAGAGTCATAGTCACGTTTAGCTACAAAAGAACCTGAAAAATTCATTTTCCATGTGGCAGTTGTGTACCTAGCTCAGCTGTAAGATTTATTGTTTCTAAAGATAAAGTTATGTGAGGCCAGGGATTTAGCTCAGCAGCACAAGTGCCTGCCTGATATGCACAAGGCCATGAGTTCAAACCCCAGTACCAAAATAAATAAATAAAAAAATTAATGTGTATATACTATATACAGTATATGTAGTATAGTTTGTATATAGTATAGTGTATGTGGTATATAGTCTATTATATAGTATATATGGTGGGTATATATGTATTTGTGTGTGTATATATTATATGCATATATATATATATATATGTGTGTGTGTGTGTGTGTGTATATATATATATATATATCTAGAGAGAGAGAGAGAGAGAGAGAGAGAGAGAGAGAGAGAGAAAGAGAGAGAGAGAGAGAGAGAATATATATCCCAGGAAGTTTCTTTACCCTGAGCTATACCCACTGACCTTCAATTAAATATAAATTTAGAGTTGGGGTTATAACTCAGTGGCGCAACGCCCGATAGATAAATAAACAGATAAATAAATAAATTTAATATCGAGACAGGGCTTCCTTAGTCACTACGTGGCCCAGACCGAGTTTGCACTTGGGACTCTACTCCCTGTGCAACTCCACGGGACTGGGCTTACAGCCGTCGCTGCTGGGCAGGCCGCCCGCCGATGGGGACGCTGGGCACTGCCTCACTGCACAGCCTGCGCCGGGCCGCAGCGTCCCGTCCCGCGGACTGCGTAGCTCAGCTGAGGGCCCAGCCTACTGCTCCCAGGCTACAAATCTGTACAGCGCGGTACCGGCGGCCACAGGCGCTCCTAAGTAATGGTGGCCGTGTATCTAGATCTATTGAAACACAGAGCATGAGAGATTAAAACAGTGGTTCATCCCTGTAAGACATTTATTACGAAGAGGTCTGGGAGTCCATTAAGACCTAACCAAATCTCTTCATTTTGCCATTATCTCCGAGAGCTCAGAAAAATGAACGCTATTTTTAATCTCTGGCAAAATACCTGAATCTTTTTTACAGAAATTTTTGTGTTTACTTTCTGCAGCATAAACATGCAACATTTCAGTGTAAATGCTACGGCCTAAGATGTTTGGTGAGTACGTGTGGTTCCCTGAAGACCAGGGGTTCGTTGCAGATATTTATTGGCTAATATATCTTAGGTCTTGTATATGGAGAAGGTGTAAAAGTAAAAGGAAAGCTGAATGTAGAACGACTCAGTGATAGTACTTTTCCTGTGCAAGTGAGATTATAGGGAGTAACAGAAGAAATCCCAAAGGATGAAGCGTAAAACTTTATTTTTATTATTTAGAATTAATAAAGACTGAACAATTGGGCAGTTGAATACAGGTGGGTGTGCTGGTGGCAGAAACAGCAGAGATGAGATCAACACAACAGGTAGGCATATGCATGTGTAAAAATACACAAGAGACTACAGCTGAGGCAGGGAGTGAATCCACAGCCCCGTACATGGATCTGCACAATAGCTAACTAACAGAAGGCTGAAAAATCAAACTTTATGGACCTTAAAATATGCATTGCATGTAGTTTCCAAATAGCATCGAAACTGAAAAAGGAGACCCTTTATGTTGGCTTATATAATTTCATAACCGTAGGTTTTGGGAAATGCTTTGTAAATTTAAGAAAAAATCAAGAAGCAATCAGGAAGCATACAAAACAGAAATATATTGCAATTGGATAATGACATGTCATACTGTGATGTTGCCATTATTATCCATAAATTCATATCTGTTTCAAAATAGATGAATTTAAGACATTGTTGCTACAATTTCCATTAATATTTTTATTTTAACACAAAATAGACTTTTTGTGTTGAGCATGCTTAAATAGTTAAAACATTATCTATAGTGTAAGGTCAGTTTGTGTGATACAGTCATTTCAAGATGTCTCTTTTTGAGGTCAACATCTTCACACAGCCCACTGAAAAAATAGATCATTAGTGGGAAGTGATGTAATTGTGGCTGAAGTAGTCATCTTTCAAGAAGATGTGGCATTAATCTCAGCTCTAGATAGGAAGAAGCATAATCAAGAGAAAGAAATTCATCATTTTAGCATAAAGTGAACGGAAAAAAGTTATTTCTGTACTGGAGGTCAAAGTAAATCAAATCCGATTACATTATTTTACAAACACGATCATACAAGATTGATCCTAACTGGTTGAAGAATACAAAAATTCAGATTATTCACACTATCTGCGTTTGTCTGTCACCCTCAAGCCTTCAAAATCAAACAGAATGAATATAAATAAACTAAATTTTATAAAAATGCAGTGTAATGAGAAGCATAAAACTATATATAATACACATATGCTAGCATATAACATAAAACTCATATAATAACCATATGATTGAATACACATGTAATATGTAAGTCAAATTATACATAAAACCTTTATATTTACATTAAATAAATATATGTAAATATATACAGAAAGATATAAATTCACATACATAAAAAACATAATTTTTAATTATTTCATTAAAGCTAGCATCAAAAGTGACTACAAAGAAGTACCAAAATCCTAGTGTATTAATGTACCTTGCTGTGGCACTGCTGGTGCGCACAGGTCCTCATGTGGTGACAGCTGAATATGAGGCCTGCATGCGTGCGTGCATGTGTGCGCGTGTAGGTTAATTTTATATTTGTTTTAAGGTAAATTGGAAGAACTCTGAATCATTCTTGTTGATTTCCTGAGAAAATGCCCAGATCTACTTGCCAGTATGGTAATAGTGTGAGACCAAGTACTTTATCTTACTCTCCTCTGGAAAATCCTTGTTATTTTCAACAGATCAAAAGTTAATATAACCATGGACACAGGCCTGTTTCATATCCACCCACTGTAGTATGCCCCAAAACACAAACCAAGGAAAAAAGTGCATCACCGGAGACTGCACATCGTCAAATGGAGAGAGACTGAAATGTATAGGAATTCTTTTACACCGAGAAGTAAAAGTCTTCTCATGTACAAAGCTGTAGTAAAAGTTAAAGTACTTGTCTCAATCGATGGGACAAAATACCCAACAATCATTGAAAGGAAAGGGAGCTTATTTATTTTTTCGTTTTGCTTCAGGAATCAAACTCACGACCTCGAGCTTGCCAGGCAGGCACTTGTGCCATTGGGTTAAATCCCCAGCTAGGAAGAGGTGCTTGATTTAGATCGCACTTTGAGAGTTGGTGGCTCTAAGGCACAAAAGGCGTGGTGGAAGCGGCTGGGACAGGAAGCAGGGAGCGAAGGGAGGCGCCAGGCAGGGAGACTCCTCAGTCCAGGTCAGGTTCCCTAGTGACTTCCCTCTTCCAGTCCACGGATGCCTTGTGGTCGCATTCCATATTTAGTTCTGAGTAATTCAGTGACTGAGCCGTCAGGGAGCCTACAGCGTTCCCATGAGCCAAACGCTTCCCAAAAGCCCCGCCTTTGAACACAGGAGGTTTTTAGGGGCATTCAAGATCTCAAAAATAAGCAAAGAGATTATGTTTAGGTGTCAAAACCAAGGGAGTCATGGCAAAGTACCTTGCTCTGCAGGTCGCCATCCTGATTACCCTAGGAGTGACTGAACTCATTGACCATCTGGTAGCTCTCAGTGTGCTGACCAGCGCTGTCCTGAAGTCCTCTCCTCTTAAAGGAGACCCTCAATTCCACTTTGCAGAGATGGTACACCGGTGACATTTGCAACTCCAGGTGAGATAATCTGGGTGAGAGGGGACACACGTTCCCCTTGCTTTAAGCATAAATAGGATACATTGTGTGTGTGTGTGTGTCCTTCTTTATTGGCACTTTGTACTGAATTTATGTAAAATGTAATTATTCCCTCAAATTTGATGAGTTTAGGCCAATTTTATAATGAGACATGTAAACTTATGTCACTTTATTTTTTTAAATTTTTTTCTTTTGATTGAACTCATGACCTTGCACTTGCCAGACAAGTGCTTATGCCAATGTGCTAAATCCCCAGCCCCATAAATGTCACTTTAAAATTGCATTGAGATTAGAGTTTATGACTATTTACAGATCAATTTATAAAAATACAATTATGAGAAATTTCTTAATATTTTTAAAGTTACTTGTGGGTTGTGAATGTTTAATATAAAATCATTGCATTTTCTAAGTTCTTTTATTTAATTTTACACATTAACTCTAGAAAAATATAGAACATAAAATCTCTTCCAAAACTTAGATCTAGGTAGCTTTATTAAAAGAACAATAATTGTGAACTCAACTGTGCTTGTCAATGTTATTTAAAATTTAGAAAATTTCTCAAAAGTTGCAAATTAAAAACCCTGAGCTTCAGTCTCATTCCAGAAAGAATGGCTATCTTCAAAGTAATCAAATCGAATGTGAGAATGTTGGTGAGGCAGTGGGGAAGCAGAACCATTCTTTGTTGTTGGTACAACTATTTTGGAAATCATGGAGATTTCTCAAAACACTAAAACTAGAAACTAAATCCAACTAAACTATTTCCCTTCTAGGTATCTTCCTAAAAGAATTAAAGACATCATACTAGAGTGATAATAGCACACTCGTGATTATAGCAGCACAATTCATGACAGCTGAATCATGGAAAAAGGCTGCATGTCCATCAACAGGTGAACGGATAAAGACTGTATGATACTTACACACAACATAGAAAGACCCTGCCATGAAGAGGGCTAACCTGTATTTACCTGTAGGAAAACGGGTGTGCCTGGAGACCATAATGTTAAGTGAAGAAAAGGAAACACACAAGGTTAAATATTCCATGGATCCTCTTTCATGAGAAACTCAATAAACAAGTGAAGCATTAAAAATTGATCAAGAATAGGAAATAGGGGGATAGATCTTAAAAGAGGACCAAGAGATGTAGAAAAGTAGGGGATGCTAAAAAATTAAGCTGTTTTACATGTATTAAGATGTCTTACATTTATTTACCAATTTCCATGAGAAATCTAATCATTATATACTGCAAAACTGAACTAAAAAATAAAAATTGAAAATAAAGAGTTGAGATGAGTTTTAAGGCTGAATTATGTATTTAAGAGTCTTCAAAAATGTAAGCGTATCCTCCATTTTCATGGTTTAGTTTATTTAAAAATATAGTTTTTATCTTTTTTCAGATACCTATACTTTAAACAGACCCAAGTTCATTGCTGTATCAATGTCAGTAAGATGAATTCTATTTCTAAGCCCTTCTCTATTATTATACAAAGTTTAGGTTGAGCATTTAAGTTAGATATGCTGAGGCTCAGAAAATGGTATCTCACAAAGAGACCTCAGAAGTAAAGGCCTCTGAGAAAGTTTCTCTATCACCTTCCCCTGAGTTACTGTCAACTTACCTCAAAGATAGCCAGAGAAATCAGAAGTCTTCTTCCTTCAAGGTCAGCCATGAAAACCAAAACCCCTGTAAAACAAAACAAAACAAAACAAAACAAAACAACCAAAAAATAAAAGAAAAATCCATAAAACCCCCAAATATTTCCCTAACTTCCCACAACTTTCTGTGGAACATGTAGCAATGAAAAAGCTCATACCTTCATTTTGGGTCACTCTGTCTCATACTCAGGTGGAAGAGATGCTACTGCTCAAGTGTCAGAATGGATCTGAACAGAAAGAACTGCCAGCCTCTCTCATTCTGTTACTGCCAGACTGTACCCTTGTCCAATCACATTTCTGCATGACAATCCAGACTTCCTCTGATTTAAGTGAAAAAGTGGGTCATTTATGTTGGAGCATATGATATTCATTGATTAAATAAGCATGCTATAGTTTTCACCTGTTCATTCATGTTTTGCTATCCATGTAGCCTGTATCATGGGTGAGCAAAATTATCACTAATCATGGGTGAGGAAAATTTTCACTGCTCTTTATCCCTGTGTCTGTATTTTATTGTCACTAGCTTTATGTAATAGTTTTCCAATATTAAATATCATAGTTTAGTTATAGAAATTGAAATGCCTCAACTTTTCAGCTCTTTTTCTAGATAAGTTATTTCAAGCAAGCAAAACCAAATTTATACTTATTCTTTCTAAAATCTATGTATTTTTATCATGTTATGATTTTAGGCTGTGCTTTATGCAGAAGGATAAAATAATTCTTGAACAATTCTTGAAATATTTTACAGCAAATGAATAAACTATCTTGATTTAAGACTGAAAAAATCTCTTCAAATGAGTAAATTTTCTACTAAATGGTATGCTTGTAATAAGAGTAAATCTTTCCTGACATATTACTGGCAGTTAAAAGTCATACTTAAGAAAATAAGGATGTGTCTTTTTTTTTCTTTCAAAATTTGTATCAAAACTAAGTATCTTTTGAAACACTAGGAACTCTTCCTGAACTATGCAAAGGAAATTCTGCAGCCAGTGTCATAGTCAAATTACTGATTTATAGCAAGAACATTTCTCATCCTAAAAATAATGATATTAATTCAGTCCATGAATTTCTCCCTGTCCTTACAATTATCCTGTCACTCAGTAAAAAAAGAAAAATATTCCAAATAGTTTCCAAGTTTTTATTGAGTTTCTGCTGTAAATTCATACTAAGTGCTTTAGACCATCACTAACTTGCATGTAGACTTATGCATACGAACAACAAATCAGATTTCTAATTAAACAATCCATATTAAGGCCATCTTTTCTTTAATTTTATTTAAAGAGAAAAAACAAAACAAAACGGAAAAAAGGGTAGCAACAATACAGAATTCCAAGGAAAAAAAGGAAATAAAAAAAACCCTAAGAAATCACTACTTGATAAATTACATTCTGTCATCTTGAAAATAGTTGTTCAAGTTAAAAAATTAAAACATACAAAGTACACATTCAAACAGTGAGACTGTTAACAGTTCTGCTGCACAATCTAACAAAAACAGTAATATGGTCATATATCTTACACACTTTAACAAAAATGCAGTTATGTCCTTTGGAGCACTTTCTTTTCCTCTCTTTTTTACTGTAGAAATTACAAAAAGGCCATCTTTCAGGTGGGAATTAGTCTTCAGGGCATTTTTAGAGAGAGTTTTTGAAGAAATATTTATGTCTACATCCTCAGTAGCCAGGGAATTATTCAATAAGGTGGCAGCAAAGTTTCTTTACCATGAAATTGAACAGTCAGATTGCCCCTTTCCTTGTTTATTTTTGTAGACACTTAAAAACTAAGTTCACCAAAGAACTTCAGAAGAAATAATGCTGGGTCATGGAACATAACTACTGTGAAAGAAAATTTCAATTAGATAGAAACTTTCTAAACTTTCCAACACAGAGATCATATGATGGACAAATTGACAGTCTGAAGATAGGTAATATGAAATTAACTGATTTCAAAAACTTTTATTCTAGCCCATTGAAATGTGCATCTTTGCTCTTATCTAACTGTAACTTTGCAGTCACTTACCAACATGGTCCCATTCCCTCCATACTCCACTGCTCTCAAACTGCACTTACAGCTCTTTAGAAATTTGAGCACACTCACTGTCCAATACTGTAGATGGAAATTGAAAGTCAACATATGTCTCAAAATTTATTTTCCGATAACCTGCTTTAGCTATATTTGATTTTACCATTTATAAAATTTTTCCTTCCCCTGACTTTCTCCTGTGAGACTTCACAGATGGGAAGATTTTGAATTAGAAAACTCTCTTTAGAATGTTCTATTTTATTTTCAAAATTAAGTTTTAAATTGAATACTTGAAATGTATTAAAAAGTTCAAATTAAGAGGTAACATGTGATGTTTGTATACGTGGTCATGCTGGGAAATGTTCAAATCAGTTTAAACATATCTCCAGTCTTCTTTATAGCTTTACATTGAAAACGTTGCAAAGCCTTTCTTTTAGTACCTTGAAATGTGCATTTTTTCTGTTGCCTAACTGTAATTTAGTACTCAATGGTCAGCATTTTCCTTTCCTTCCACTCTCCCCAGTCTTTGATGACCACCACTGTAGTCTTATTTTTATGAAATGAGCATTTTTAGATTAACTCCCCCACATACATGGGTAAGATTATGTGGTACTTGCCTTTTCATTACTTTAAAAGGGTTATCAGAAAAAAAGTGTTACATAAGATGAAAGTTCCATCAGTGTCCACACCATTCATTTTATATTTTATTCTGTATGCCCATGCTCCCATATTATGGTCCCCTCAGCAGAATGTTAATGACATTGAGTTGTTATTTTTCATTTCATTGTTCTCAAGATTGGTCTGTTTTAGGAAAAGATTTATACTTACCAGATGTCCCTTTATCTAGCTCCAATGTGGAGGAATTCAAGTAAAAAAGTACAGAAATCCTCAGTCACACTGGAAGAAGCACTCATGTGAACAACTACACGATCTGTTAATAGAGGAAAGAAACCATGGTCAATATGGCACCAGAAGGCTGAGCGGTGTGGTTCAGTGGTAGTTCCTGCCCACTGTCATGAGACTTTGGGTTCTGTTCTATTTTACATACATATACATATACATAGCTAGCTAGATAGCTAGCTAGATACATAGAGATTGAGAGAGATAGTACATATATAAATTACATGTTACATGTATACTTATATGGGGAAAGAGAGAAAGGGAGAGACAGGGAGAGAGAAACAGAAAGAGACTCAGACAAAAGTTATAAAGTCCTGGGACTGAATCGTGGAGGTAGAAAGGAAATGAAATTTCCTAAATTAGTTATACATTTGTCTTAGTTACTTCCTCATTACTATTACAAAATACCTGACAACTACAGGTTAAAAGAGGAAAGGTTGATTTTAGCTCATAGCTTGTAGGTTATAAGCTATCTATCTGGCTATGAGCCAGGCTATCTATTTGGCTGGAGTCAAGGCAAGGTGGCATGGCAGACAGGCATTGCAGAGGAAGAATAGTTCATGAGAGGAGAGCAGCAGGCCCTGAGCCTCCCTTTCACTTTACTTTCCATCCAGCATACAAGCCTATTGGGTGGTGCCAACCACACACAGCATGGATCTTGCTGTTACCCACATCCAGAATGACCATAAGCCAATCAATGGACTGACCCAGTCATCACACCCTGAATTCAATACACCAAACACTTAATCCCTGGTTAAACATCCCTGACCCAGTCACCACCCAAGAGCCTTACCTCTGAGTCCATGAGTCTTTGAACGACTATCTAGATGCAAAATGAATAGGAAATGACTATATCCCTCCACAACTACTGTAGAATTTTGTTGAAAATGATGGTAGAAGACATTTGAGGTGAGATGCGACATCTGAAAATTCACATGTGAACTCTTAAACTTAACTTCTTCCATGGAATCATACATTTTGGTTACTGAATTATTGATTAATACACCGAAAATTCCTTTGTTAAGGCAGAATTTTTATACTAGATGTTAAACTGGAGTCAATGAGTCATGGACGCTTTTGAAAGTATAGTAAGAGAATAGAATATGGGTACAACATTTCCCCCAGTTATCAGTGAAAATTGTCTGTCTGGAAACAAACTAAATATACACACAGATAACAAGAAGAAATGAAAGAAAAGAAAAAAATTTTTAAAAATTAGCATACACAGTCTCACTCATTCATGGTATTGCTGAAAATTTAGAACATTTTGGGACAGTTTACAATCATCATTGCTGTCAGGATATTTTATCTAGAATGGTCTCAAGTTAGAAACATAAATTGTGCTGTTCATTAAAAATGAATTTTCAAATGGCATTTCAAATTTCAATTTTTCCTTTTGCATGCAGTTTTTCAGTTTGTATAATTATTTCTTGAGTACTAGCTCATCACATTAAAAAGCTAGTTACCAGTTTTAAAAAAAAATACCTATCAGCTCTTGTTTCCTTTTAATGAACAAAATACTTTTAAAGTAAAGCTAATCTATTTATTTTGTCTTACTATATTTTGTGCTGCTATAACAAACCTAAAACTGGATGGTTCATAGGGAGTGGAAACATAGCTGTTACAGTTCTGGAGAACTGCAAGAGCAATTCAGTGCTGTGAGGGCTACTGGTTGCCCAGCGTGGTGACTTCAATCTCACATGCCTCAAGGAGAATCACAGCTGCGACCTCCTGGGGCAGACCACGGAAGAACAAGAAGGGGCAACTCCTTCTATCAAGCCATCTAGAGTGTTCCATTAACCCACTTATAAGGGACTAGTATCTGTATCACATTGCTACCTCCCAAGGGATTTTATCAGGCATTAAATTTCAACACCTCAATTTAGAGGGAACACATTCAAACCATGGCAACCAGGACATTTTTTTTTATTTTGTTGTTATTTAAATACTTTTAATCATATGTTGACATAGATTCCGTTTAAATTATTTTGAGATTTTTTGTAAATATAATAAATGTTGGCTGGGGATTTAGCTCACCGGCATAAGCGCCTGCCTTGCAAGCACGTGGTTGTGAGTTTGGTCCCCGGTACCGATTTAAAAAAAAAAAAAAAAAAAAGAACTTTCTAAATGTTAAAGATCTTTACAATTAGAGATCTTCATCTTATCAAGCAATCTAGAATTTATGAACAATCTGTCTTTTTAAACTGAGTGACACTGTACCTGGTCAGTGTTTGTAGACCATGAGATATGCAAGTACACAAAGCACTCAGAATCAGAGATATGCTAATAATGTTTCTTTTCCTGGTAGATTAGATGTCTGAGAATGTAGTTTGCTGAGGTTACATTTGATTATAATTAAATGATATGAAATGTGTTATTCAATAAAAATGTATTACATATTAATTTTATCTGAATGTAACATAAAATTTTTTGATTTGAGTGACTGTGACACCATCAACAGGAAAGTTAATATATTTGAGTTACTCAATACTTATTTTGGTTTCATTATTTAATATGATCACTCAGGATGGGCCACTTTGCCACGAAATCCATTCTATATATACATAGACAAATTTCTTGCTATATTTTTCCAAACATGGCAAGAGTTCCTACCTCCTACAATCTGCTATTACATTCGTTTGCTGTCTTAACTTTTCCAGTCTTCAAATTGTTTCTTGTTCTGCCACAG
Organism: Dolichotis patagonum; assembly: GCA_004027295.1. Lineage (NCBI taxonomy): Eukaryota > Metazoa > Chordata > Mammalia > Rodentia > Caviidae > Dolichotis > Dolichotis patagonum. Next base: position 94,854 of record PVJX010002081.1, on the reverse strand, counting down.
CTGTCTTGCTTCTCTCCTTTATTGCAGCATGATCAGTGGTTCACGAAGGTATTCCAGAAAAAGTTATCTCTAAGGAGTGTAAATTGGTCGTATGCTCTAAAAGGAAAAAAAAAGTTCACATATCTAATTAAAAATACACTAACATGATCAAATACATTGTAAAAATAAAATGGAAGGGAAAGAAAAAGGAAGAAAATTTCATGAGAATAATTTCTCTATGGAAATATTTTCATTTTTTTACCTCAGGGAATTACTAAACTAGGAATTACTAAACTGAGTATAAGTAGAATAAATCTGTGATTCTTTCATAAATGTACACAAAGTTTTATGAAACTTTGACTTAATGTTTACCCTGACTCTAGCTATCTTTTTTAGTGTTCTTTTATAATGTTCTTGTACATAACTGTGTTTGTGTGTACACTGAAAATTATAAAAGAATCTTGTTAAAAGAAGATTTATCCATACCAATATAGGAGAGAAAACAGATGGTTACTGAATGAGCATTAACAGAATGATACACTGTCTACAGAAGTTGGCATGAAGTGACTTCAAAGCCAGGGCTAAATGTCATATATTTCCTAGAGCAGAATATGAAAAATCAATTGCTTCAACAAACGTAAAGACTTCCTTTCTGTAGCAATATACCTAACAGATCTCTGAACTATTTCCAAAGGCGCAATTTGTCTAAATCTCTAAGTGTTTCAGCTATAACCTTGAAGTCATATCTTCCTAATAAAAGTTTAACAGTGGACTTTGTCCCAAGAGAGATTTAGTTCAATCCCAAAAGTGAGAGATAAAGCTGGAGTCACTTTATCTCCTAGGGAATATTCTAGGACAAGGCTGAAAAGGATATTCTTTTGCCTTTTATAAGCAGGAAAAAATCATATATATATATATATATATATATATATATATATATATTTATAATCAGTGTTTCCTAACTGGTGAAATCAGAAAACAAAATAAATGATTTGTTGGATATTTTTTCTGGTTCTGGCCTGATCCTACCATTTACACCTGTGTCTTCTGCTTTCCTGGGCTTTGCATTTTCACACTGTGCAGTGCTGTGTAGAGGTGATCCTTAATAAACACTGCTCATTAACTCATTCACTAGATCAAATCTCATGAAAACTCTAGGGTAAAAATTATCCCCAAAGCTGAAGCATAACACAGCTGTGCAGCATTACTGCCACACTGATAATAATGTCACATATTGAAAATTGCATTATTATAGAAATAGCGATCAGACTGGTGATAAATATTAACTATACAAAATGGAGTTCCTACTCTCTATACTCTAGAATAAAATTGCACATTATACTTACTATTGAGTAGCTGGGAGTAAGTTAAATTATACAATAAATGAAACCGTTAAAACAGAATTCATATTAAATTTTACTTGACTATAGAAAACACTAAATATTATTCATCTTTCCTATGCTAAATATCCTGTTTTCTACATTTTAATGAATATTGCAAATTATCAATTGAACTACTTTTAGTTCAGTCATGATTCAAACTTTAGGAGTCACTGCACCAAGAAACAAGCAGTGATCTCTAGAAGTGCTATCACCCAAGAAGTTGCAAATACTTCACAGTCATGCTTGTAAGTGTTGACAGTACTTTCGTAATGTATTTGGAAGTTTCAAATTTTGAAGGGGAAAAAAAGGAGTTAAAGTTATTCATTTTGAAAGAGAGAAGAAGGAAGAGTCACGTGACAGACTTCATATTCCAAAATCTTATTCCTCTTCTGACTAGAGTCACAAGTGTGACCCAATTGACTGAGAAGTTGTGGTGCGTTCAAAATAGCAAAAATTAACTAAGAAATTTTTGAAGCACACTGAGTCGAGAATTGCTGTTTAACAAAAATTAAAGAAAGAAACAGAGGCCTAAAGACAAGGCTGATCTCAGACGGGACAAATATTATGAGATTTCTCTAGTTCCAATTGACTGTCTCAGCAATTAATACCCCAATAAGAGGACGTTAATATCCTGGTGTTTAAGAATACCATCAGTGGTTTATCGTCCCATGAGATTATTGAAGAAATAGAAGATTAAGAGTGATTAAGTCTGATGTTTTACGTTAGCATATTTCTGGTGAATGTCATAAATGTGCTGATACAGTATACTGGACAAAAGCAATATAACTGCTCATACTAATCAGACATCTGATCTGATAAATGGTAGTTTTTTGACTACCATTTAGGGAACACTAAATAAGAGTACCCTCCAAGGTAGTCAGAACCAATGTAATTTATACCCCTTATCCTCATATGACTTTTTAAAAATTATGGTGTATAAATATTTGATAACGTTTTTATCTTCTCTTTCCCTTTGGGGTAGAAATCAGTTGGTGTGACTGATTTCCCTCTTGCAGGTTTAAGAAAGTAGAGTTTGATTCCTGATGTTGCTGGAAATAAGAGTCGATCATTGTTACAGTTGACCTTTCCAGTAGGGATTCAGTGAATAGAAAAAGTGGCTAATGTCATCAAATGGTTTAAAATTGAGTGGAGGTAATCCAATTGCAATAAAAATACTGTAAATTGAGCATCATAGAGTATGTAAGCACTTGATTTATTCTGCAGTAAATACAGTTTAAGTGCTAATTGTGTGTCAGACTCTCTGCTATGTGGTATGTATATGAAAATAAATTAAGTGCTATACTGTCAATGTAAGCAAAGCTAGGGGTGTGAGCATGAAGTAAACCTGTGAAACAGATCAGGACTACTCGATGTGATGTGATACAGTAGTTATGAATAAAGCGCTCAAATCAGAGCACTGCAGCAGTAAATATTCATAAGGAGGGGATTTTGGAAAGAAGTGATGTTTGAAATCAATTTTAAAAAGAGACTGGAGCTTCCCACACAGAGAAAGAGTGTGAAGGGAAACAATAATAATTCCAGAAAGAAGAGATTAGAGATTTATTCTATCTCTGTGTTTCTGTCTTTCTGTCTCTGTGTCTTTATCTCTTTCTCTCTCTCTCTCTCTCTCTCTCTCTCTCTCTCTCTCTCTCTCTCTCTCTCTCTCTCTCTCACCTGCTGTAATTAAAAAGCCTTAAGGGCATTTGATAAGTTCTCAGGGAGGACTAGAAACTTAGTCCATAAGAGCTCCCTAAATATGCAGAGAATTTGAAGTAGATTGTGTGTGATGACAGAAATATTTCACCAGAAAGTTTATGAAGCAAAGTTTAAACTTCTGTCAGTTCACTCAGACTTTCAGACATGGCCCTCATCTATTGAATTACAATGTTCTGGATAAAATTTTGTTTCATTTTCTTTATTACTTATTGAGACAATTGTTAGTGCTTGGGCACAAATAGTGATCTAGGCATTCTTTAGATATTTTTAACTTCTCTGAGATAAAATACAAATAAGATTAGAATGATGAATTAAAAACAAAAATTTTAAACATTTTGAAAAAATGAAAACCACTACTAAAATTTTAACTCTATTGAAATTCATAAAATTCTCCTAAATTCTCAAGTATGTATATCAAAGGAAATGAAGAGTCTGCTTTTGAAAATAATTTTCAAGCCATAGTATTTTATGTTTGCATGAAAGAGATCTAACATTAAAACTAAATGATGTAAGCTGTTCCCTGAGATAATCTGTGACTTCAAAGAAAACTCGAGTGTAAAAGCCTTGCTCTATGATTGGTTTGTGTCTGAGAGTATTTACTATCTCAGTGAGGTTCAGGACAACTTGGCATGTCAAATAGACTAAGCTGAGAGAACTTGAGTACAACAAGTGCAGGTGAGACATTCTGACTTTCTGCTAAAGCAGATGATAAGACCCTTAGGTGAGAAATACCCTGCTCTATATCCCCAAAGCAGCAACCTTATCACCAGAGACAGACACAGCAAAAAATCTGAGTAAACAGGTCTGGCAAAGTTTCCTAGTTTGTAATGTTTGTTCCTATCCTTTATCCAATCATCTTCAAATCACTATTCGTCAAGCTTAGTGTCAAACCACTCCTTTATACCTCTTTCTTTGTGTTTTTGTATCTTTATGAAATCTGTGTCATGTAAAACTCATGGTAAATACATTTCTTTGCTTCTCTGTTTTTAATCTTCCATTTGGTACAAAAATCCCAGCCAAGGGGTGGGCCAAAGGAAAGCTATTTTTTTCCTGATTATATGACACTGAATACAAAGCTAAAGAATGTAATGTATCTCCTGCACTTCAGACTGCTGTTCTTCCACTGAAGGACATAGATATAAAACACCACGGTGGCAAGCATGTGAAACACAATTTGAAAAATCTCATGATTAAAATGTCAGCACTCAGACACAATTTGCACTAGCATTTTACTTGCATTGAGTTATTTAGAACAGGAAGAACACAAGTTAAAAATTGATGATGTGGTATCTGTCTTCTTAAAATACATTTTCTCTTTATAAGATTTTCAAGCATATTAAATACCAGAGCATGGAATTGGAAGAAAAAAAATCAATGTACATTTATTTTAAGAATGGACTTATATTTTATTGTTTCTGGAAGACAGCCATATATCATTCAAGTTTTAGAGGCTGACTTAACATCATAATCAGTTTTCTGTCTCCAAGAAACTTCTTGAAAATTAAGCTAATTCATCTTTGTTTAGTTATGTTTTTATAGGTTAAATGGTCTCCTTTATTTGACAAATTAAGTACTTCCAAATTTATTATCAGGTCTCGGTTTTAATGGTGAGATTTCCATGCAATTCTCTCCATGCTCGTATTAAAAAAATGAATCATTTTATGGCTTGCAAATTAAGGTTGAAAAGTTAAAATGTTCTTCACAAGATCAAGTTAAACACTTAATAAATAAACATGTTTCTTAAAGTGAACAATCACATTCCTGAATTTTTACTGCATAGAAAACTGATTAGTATACAATTTAGTTGGCAATCAGAATACTTTGTAACATTAGCTTTATTACAACCAGCTTAAAAGAATACCTGCTAAATATGATAAATTTGACTACAATTAAATTCTTCAGGAGAAATAAAGGTATTAATTTTCAAACAAGAGGGCAACATGCTACATATAAAACCAAGATTAATCTGTGTAATGAATTAAATGCTATCCCGTTAGACACCATGAGCCAAAGTACAAATTTAACTAAACCTGTGCTTCAATACGAACCACAAAGTAAGAACGGTTACCGTGAGGCACGCCTTCTAGAGTGTAAATCCAGGGATTGCAGCTGTCTTTCTATGCTCTGACCTCCTCTTTGATATTAAATAGTCAAATAATTCTACGAGTTCAACACAAAGATAGTGCCCAAATTATGATGGGTTAACTTACAATTTTTCAACTTTACAATGCCGTCAAACTGCTCTATATTTCACTTTCTGTATTGAGTAAATTGCATGAGCTATTTAGTGCTTCACTGAGAAATTAGCTTTATGTTAATGATTTCACCCAATTACTGCTTAAATGTAACTGCTCTGGACACATTTAAGTTAGGCTACGCGAAGGTGTGATATGTGGGAATTAGGTATGTTAAGTGCACTTTCTATTTAAGATATTTTCAGCTTATGAATAGTTCATTGGGACACAACCCTACCATAAATCACAGAACTCCGAGAGTAGTAACCATTCAATAAATAGCTGCAATGTGCCAAGTTGTTTACTATTTAAAGATGATTACTTTTGCATATTGTAATCTTCACTATTGCCAATATTGCCAATTAAAGAGAAGAAAGGGTGTGAGAGTTAAAATAATGAGCTCTAAGGAAATCATTGGATCATATACCAGTTCCATTTTTAATTTGTTGAGGAACTCTGTATTGTGTTCCATAATGGTTATACCAATTTACAACTCTATCAACAAAATAAGTGCACCCAGTTACTCCATTTAAACAGCATCTGTTATCTCTTTAGTCATGTTTTAAAATTTCTTTTGTGTTTACGGGGCACGGATGTGTTATACAGTCCAGGCTGATTTGAGCCCACTGTGTAGCCCAGGCCTTCTGCTTCAGTTTTCTGGTCTCTTTGGTCTTTTTGATGATGACCATTCTAACATACATTATGATATCTCATTGTGATTGTAATTTGAATTGTCCTGCTGATTAGAGATATTTAGCATCTTTAAAAATGTATTTCTGTTGGCCATTTATACTATATATATATATTTTTGAGAAATATCCATGTAAATCTTTGGATATTTAACAAATTGGGCTGCCTGTATTTTTCTTAATGAGTTGTTTAAGATCCTCATACATTTTGGATGTTAACTTTTGATCAGCTTTGTGATTTGCAAATATTTTCTTCCGTTCTGTAGATTCTCTTTACTCTCTTTTTTTTCACAGCTATCTTTTTATTCTTCTGTTCCTCTACTCTTAATACTGTGTTGCACTAAACAAGAAATATTTTTAAGGTAAATTTATGCTCTGCAAGAACTTTTAAGCATTTATTAGAGCCCTGGAGAAACTTATAGACAATTCAGGAAAACAGATACAACCACAAGAGATAGAAGCAAAAGGGTCAGATTCGGTGTTGAATCAAACACACAAAACAGTGAGAAAGAGGGAAGGATTTGACCAGCAAGCTGTTGGGTATTGGCCTTCATTTGGTCAGAAAAAAAGGTTACTAAACTAAAGAAGAAGAAACCTGGTAGCCTGTTATTTTATAATTTCTACATCTTTTCAGGTTATGGTCTCATCAATGCATCTGTGTTACACACACATGGCGTGGGTGGTACAAGAACATACCACATCTTAACTCCTGTTACAGCTGCTGCCCTTACGCTGCCCTCTCCCTCCAAACGTAACTCACCTTTTCATCCATAAGATGTCTACCTTCTTATTTCCTACAATATATATTTTTTGTTAATTACTAGCTGTCCTAAATAAATAAAATAAATTATTTGCTGTCTTAAAGCTTTTACACTTAATGGATCCCCATTTGTTTATTCTTGGCTATGTCGTTTGAATTTTTGGATATAGTCAAAAGATTACTACCAAAATAAGTGTCTAGGAGCTCTTTATCCAAGCGTTTTGTGATAATTTTAGTTTTTGGTCTTACATTTACGTCACTAATCTATTTTTAGTTTATTTTGTGTGAGGGGTGAGATAAAAGTCTATGTTCATTTCCTTCAGGCGGATCACCAGATGTCTCACCACCATTTGCTCATATTGTCATTTGTTCAGTGCTCATTCTTGGGATCTTTGTCAAAAATCAATTCACAGTAAATATGTGAATGTGTTACAAGTCTCACTGTTGTGCTACGTTGTTCTAGGTGTCTGTGTCCTACTATGCTTTGTAGGATTTAGTTCCTCACGATCAGTCAGTGTAACACATCCAGCTTTGTTCTTGAAGTCAAAATCGATTTTGCCATTTAGATCCTTTCCTGGTTACATAAACATTTTAGGAGATTTTTGTTTTATTATTATTTTGTGGAAAATGTTATTGAAATTTTGATAGATAATTACATTGAAACCGTATATTGATTTGAGTATGATTGACATCTATTATTTCTATGAACATGAATTGTATTTCCCTTTATTTGTTGGTTATTTGATTTTATTCATCAATCATCTATCAATTTCATCATGCAGAGCTTTCACCTCTTTGCTTAAATTTATTTTAGATATGTTACACTTTTGAAAGCACTGAAAATAAAAAAATTCAAAATTTGTTATAGGTGGAGGCTGCACAAATATTTCTTTTATATAAATAATTTATCTGAATAATCTTTATTAGTAATTATTGCATAGGAATAAATCTGATAAGAGTGTTCAACAATATTTTCAGTGAGGCAGTCTGGTTTAGTACTGTTTCCCAAACAAGAAAAGTTTTGGAAATCGATATAAAAAAGTAAATATTGTAAACTAGCAGCTGCAAACATACAGTTATATTTGAAATGATTAAGGATAACATATTCTTTAAAATTATCAAAATATAGCATGAATGTAACAAACATAAGCATTCATTTTAAAAATACAAATCACATTCATAAAAGATCATTCTTTATAATAATAATTATTTTAAATGATTAAGAAAATATGAGTTAATTCTACATTCACAATGTAGATATTATTTCTATTTTTGCCTTCCATTTTTCCTGTGAGAATCCTTGTCAGAAATCATGTAGTAATTTATAACTATAATATACTTCTGTACCTTTTCTGTTTCTTTCTGAACTTTGTTCTTCAAGAAGATTAAAATTAGGAAAAAATTAATCTTGAGAGGGATATTCTGTTTAAACTGTGTAATAGAAGAACTGTGTGTCATACTGTTGAGAACTGACTTCTAGAAGCATTGTGGACCATCCCTCTTTGAGATAATGTTAGTTAATGGTCTCTGACATGCTGAAGGCATGGAAAATATGAGACTGGATCAAGTGCACACCACATTCTCGCATTGTCTTCAATTTATGCAATATGTTGGGATTCATCTATCTCATCTAATAAGGAAAATATTTATAATGAGCAGATAAAATACATGAATGGATATAAAAACAATGAATATCCATGATAATTAATATGAATCTGTGCAAATCCTTAATATGAATTAAGAGAAACTGATTTGTCACAAAATCCTTTTAGCAAGGAGGATATTTAACATATAATAAAATAAAATTTTAAAACAAATTTAAAACAGTAGTCTATTTGCTATAGATAAAGTAGATAATTTCGCATTATGCACACTGGATTTTGAAACAACTTCAAAGTGAATTCAGTCATAAACATAAACAACAAATGCAACGCTGTATCTAATTTTCTTTTCATACTCATCTCACTTTAAAGCAAAACTTTCATGTTAATTATTATGGAGATGAGAAGAGAAATCCCAGAAGAATCCTCTTTGTTATAAAATATTTAACATACTTGGGATGCACATTTGAAGTTTCTTATTCATTAAAATAATTTCTCCTAATGGATTACACTTAAGAATCTTTATGTAAAATCACAGTTAACAAAAGATTTGTCAGTTTGAATTATATCATAACTTTTATAAGTTCTTTTACATATTAAAATTAATTCTTAGGAAATATCTTAAGAATTATATTTGAAATGAAAAGACATCATTTCTTGGAGCAGAGAGGTAACTGAAGAGCCTATCGATATCTTAATAGATGCATAACGGGCAGTCTTTTCCTGATACTTCCATGGGAATTTTCAGCAATGCACCCATAAATTGCAAGAATTATAATGAAAATTCTAATTGCTAGCATGTTATTATATTAGCATTCTACATTTTAAAAGTAACCTCAAGACAGAAAGGAATATTCATCCTACAAGTTAGAGAGTGATACTTCATTCTAACCAGCATCCATCTAATACATATGCATATGTTGGGGCAAAAGAAGCTCTCTACTGAATGAACATAGATGTGTCATGACCCAGGTGGATATGAAGTTAAGAAATGTGAATCCTCACATTGCTAGAAATGTGATCAAGAAACACAATGAGGATGACACTCTTTCCTCATAAGCATTGGAAAGACAGAAACAAAAAGTAAATCACACATGAGAGACATGCATTAAGGGCATTAGACACAATAAGAACGGAAATGAGGGGTTGAAAAGAGAACAATTGACTTTTACACCTACGCAAAGACAAATTAAATTAATTTTACTCCATCGAGGGAAAAAGTTTAAAGCTCAAGGCTGCAGGAAGGAAACGGTCAAAGTATTATTACCATAGATTTCTAGATGACTAATAAAATTATCACATAACAAACATGGATTAGAAATACTTTTTTAAAATCTATTTTGCATAAAAAGTATTGAGAATCCCAGATGATTTGTCTTGTGAATATGCACTTATACTTGAAAGGCTGATCTCCACAAAAAGAAGATGGAGAAAGAGAAGGAGGAGAAGGAGGAAAAGGAGAAGGAGGACTAGGAGGAAGAGGAAGAGGAGGAGAAGGAGAAGGAAAAGGAGAAAGAGAAGGAGAAGGAGGGGAAGGGGAACTGGAAAGGGAAAGGGAAGAAAGCAAGGATCAGGGGGAGGAGAGGAGCAAGGGGAGAATAATGAGGAACACAAAAACCGAGGACAAAGAGAAGAGGAGGACTGATAAGCACTTAAGACTTTGGAGTACTGGGACTGGGTACAAAAGGAAGCAGAAATGTTACCCTGATACCAATGAATAACAGAAGATTAATTTTAATAGATTGTATTCTATTCTCACCTACCAACACAAAGGGTTAATGTATGTCCCACGTTCCATTTATATCTCAGATCTGTGCTTTGTAAAGTTTTGCATGCACTTGTAATACCAGGTTGTACCTTCATTACCTGATTGTCAATCTAATTTATTAATGTAGAGATTGGAGATCCCAGAATACAACTTTCCGGGAGTTTCCACTCTTAAATATAAATAGGCTATCACACTAGTGAAGAAATACCCACAGCTTGAGAGCAGATCGTCACAAAGTTTTGTATAATAATAGAATTCAGATATATAAAATAGAGTATCTAACACTGTAGAGAAGAGCATAATTTAGAAGACAACAGTTAAGGGAAAAATTAAGAAAATAACTGGAAAGAAGCCTTGAAAAAATCAAAGAACTTCAATTCCCAGAATTTGTTTGTAAGTAAAAGCCAAATAAAATTTATATATTATCTTCCTTATTTGAATATCTTGAAAGAAGTATTACAATCCTGTCAAAGTTTTCTGGTTGACTGGGTGTAAAGAAAATGTTCTGATTTAAATTAAGAATCCCCAGCTCTCCAGACTCACGGCTTCAGACATGGTACTTTTGGAAGATGATTAGATTGCGAGACACTAATCTCACGGACAGATTACCATACTGATGAACTCAGATCAAAACTGAATTTGCTCTTAGGAAGTGGGCCTGACTGAAGGACACTTCACTGGTAAACATAAACTAGAAAGGGTAAATTCTTGTTGCAGGCCCTGATCTTCAATTTTCTTCCTGTTTTCTGATTTCTAGTGTAGTGAAAATTGGGACCTTTGGTTCCCTTAGATGAGGGAGCCTGGCCCCTTTAAAGTAGAGAGGAAACTGTCTCTTCAATGCAGCAAGCAGCGAGCTGGCAGCCTGTAGCGTGATAGCTTCCACTTAGCTACACTGATGCATCTGAGCTTCCCTTTAAGTAATTACTTGTCCCTTCAAAATTCCCTTAGTAGCTCACCAAACCTAGCCACCTAGCAACAAGTCCGATAATCGATCGCACAGTGATCCTTGGAGTGGGGTGGAGATGGGGCCTCTGGCACACAAAAAAAGACCACATCCCCAGATTCAGCTCCTGCCGTGGATCCCCCCACACCTCCAGGAGTGGTTTTACATTGGTTCCTCTCAGCAATCCCTGGGAGTTGCTTTGGACTGGTCTTCTCCTCTTTCTCCTCCTACATTGGAGACAGACTCAAGCCCAGCTAGGGGGAATCTGGGGACCCCTTGATCCAAAGGTCACCTGCTGCAGCACTGTGATGTGAGCAGCTTTCCTCACTGATTCTCTCTCACCATGACATCTATGCAGTGTGGCAGGTCGTTCATAGACTAAACCCTCGGAGCCAACATAAACCTTTTGATTCAAGCTGTTTATGCCAGGTATTTAGTAGCAGTGACAAGAAGTCACTTATTACAGAAAATTAAAAAATAGCAAAATTGTGAGTTTCAAAAGAAATTAAATATTAATCTTATAATCACTTGCCTCAGATATAAATACAACTTATAGTCATAGATATGTAATCACTAACAATTGTCCAGAAAAGTGGTACAACACTAAAAAATTATGATAGAAATGAATAAAGAAGGGTTGAGCCTTATTAGCCATGGTAGGAAAATAATAATTTCTCATCCAAAAATGAAAACCTAATCATATAAATAATCTCTTAAATTAATGTTGGCAGATAGATGAAATAGTTAAGAAAGAAAAATCGATCTTTGGAATCAGAAGGTATGAGGCATGCCATTCCAATTTTTTCCTATAGTAAGTCTTAAGAATTAGGTAAATATTTTTGCTTATGCAGTGGTATTGTGTTGATAAATAGCAGTAATCATAGGAATCTGATTAAGAAAGAAAACAGCTACAAAGAGAATGTAGATGTTAATTTTCTAAAAATGGTTAGCTGTTTGCACATAAAACTTCCAAATCCGACTTAAACTAAAAATAGTAGTGCTTAATCTGGGTAGATTGTTAATTTGTGGAAATTATTAATTATAAAGTTAATAATAATGTATGAAATATGAAATAATGTATGTGGAGAATATCAAGATGATAAAAAAATTTGTGTAATTAAATTATTTTGTTTGGAAATCTTTTTGCAGGTTTTATAGTAGATTAGATTTTGGAAATTCAACATCAAAGTACATGTGTAATATTATTATGGCTGATGTTTTGCTTTTTGTTAATAGTTTAAAAGCATTAATATCATCTTATTGATATCTATATATATTTCATACTATGAATACATTATTTATAAAGACTAATATATTTACTTGAATATCTGATATGTAATCATTTTCCTCATTAATTTTAGTTATTTGTTAAGTAGACATTGAAAAATGTAAAAAACTTTCCTAATTATCATCAGTGTTCATGGAAAAAAACAGCAATCATATTAAAAATAATACTTCTTTCCTGTCGAGCTAAAAATACTTCAACATTGAAGACATGGAATCTTAAGAAGGTAACTTTAAAAATTGCCATGAAGGAAAGATCTCCTGATTCTGGGTTAAAGCAGAAGCAAATAATGAGGAATTTCATCTGGCAGATCAACTATACAGGTAAAAATATTATGTTTGCTTAGAAATTGGGTCATTGAAAATAATAGCAAAGGCTTTGTGTAGATGTTTTTATCCATTCCATATTGAAATATAAACCAGCATGCTTGTCTTCTGTGAGGAACCTTTTGTTCTGTAACCCATGAATCTCAGTATATTTGCTTTATGATACCCTACAGTTCTAGTTGTGTTCTATTCCTGATTTCAACATTTCACCATAGGCATTTATACTAGTTTCTTCTCTCGTTGCTAAGACAAAACACCCAACACTCGTTGCTAAGACAAAACACCCATTAGTAAAAGAGGAAAGGTCTGCTTGGCTCACTGCTTGTAGAATTTTCAGTTCAAAGCAGGCTGGCTCCAAGGCAGGGTGACATGATGGAAGGATGGGCTGTGAAGCAGGAAGAACAGTCTGCAGCAAAGCAGCACAGGCAAAAGGAGCTAGCAACATGTAACTTCTGGAGCAGACACAGCAGCAGAAGCAGCAGCAGCAGCAGCCTGCCTCTCCCTTTTCTCCCTTCCAGGCTACTGGTATTTTGGGTGGTGATGCTCCACATCCTGTGTGTACCTTTGTTAATTCCAGCATCACAGGCTTAATCCCAATATTGCACATCCAGACCCAGCAACATCCAAAAAGCACCACCTATGACCATGTGTGGCTTGGAGAGGGGCACCTAGATACAAGCCATAACAATGCTCACCCCTGTAATATTCCTATTTTTCCAACTAATGTGAGTAGATTTTTTACTGCTTGGGCTGCACAGTACTACATTAGACAGTTTCATATACACTATTTTATCTCAACTATTTGAATGTATAAAATCATTTTCCTCTCATTACCTTTGTTTATTTTTCTTTCAAATATCTCTTTTGGACATGTAAGAGTACATGCTGTATGTATTACATAGTAGTTTTTAACTTTCTGGTAGATGAGTTTCCCCTGAATGGGACATTTGACAATGTCTGGACCCTTGTTCAGTTGTCATAACTGAGGGAAAGATTGACATCTACTGAGTAGGACAAAGCATGTTGTAAGAGTCCTGCAATGCACAAGATCGTCTTGTCGAAAAACATCTGTCTCAAAATATCACAGTCAGTGCTGAGAAGTGCTCACATGGTATAATTGATTTATATCCATTTATCTATATTCATGCAGAATATAGATACAAAACATCTGGTCCAAACTTTCCGATGGTAATTACACTAAAGTAAGTGATAAATGATGTGAAATTTGAAATATCTTTTATTTTATACAGAACTGGCAGTCAATATCAGAATATCACATTATAATGTCTACTATGTGCCAGCAATGTTCTATGTTGGTCCTACTCGCTAAGTCAAAAGTTGTCCAATACAAAATTGTAAGAAAGTATTATTCTCATTTTCTTAACTTTAAGTACCAAGAATCAATGTGAATGAGGAACTCACAGAAAGATTTACAGCTCGTAAATGGTGAGGCTTTCACTGAGCTCCGTCTAGTTCATGTTCTTTTCAGTATGTAATCCTCTCTGTACTTCTAAGGACGTATAAAAGCACATACTATTTTCTGTGACTTAGAGTACTTATTCAAGAAATTATGTGATTATCAAGTGCTTAGTCTCATTTGCTAGGAATTTCATTTATGATTCGGAATGACAGAAATTTATTAAAATCCACAATATATTTTCAGTTAATAGTTATTATTTTCAAGCCTTGTTAAAAACAGTACAAGACATACTAATAACCAATTGAATATTCTCCTCCCTTGCACCTTTTTACTAAATTTGAAATAGATGTATGGTAATATTTGAGTCTATAAAAAACATAAGAAGTAAATATTAAGACAATCTTTTTTAAATGCCCAGTTGGACTTTCTCAGAAATAGACTGACAGGACACCCTCACATAGCACGGTGACATTCAAATGTTTTCTTGGTAACATACCCATCAGCAGAGAAGAGTCGACATTTTCCTTGGGAAAAAGTTGGATCCTTTGCCTAAGGGTTCCCATGCTAAGCTCTAAGAATTTGGTAAATCTAAAACAGTATATATTTCATACGGATTTTGAATTCTTATTCATGTTAGTTTTAAGTTACAATGTTTAAAACAATTTCAAGTGCAAAACTGTGTTGCAATTAGTTTATACCTTCTAAAAATCAGGATGAATTAAGGAGGTGTGATAACTCATATCAAGGAAAGCATTCTGTTCATTTCTTTTCTCTGTCATTAAAATACAGTATTTGGGAAAAGTCACTCCCACAATTATAGGGTTGTAAAGAGCTGGCTTTATTCCTCTCTCACTGCTTTATGAACTAGTTCATTATAATCCCAGAACAGTTGTTTCAATCCTACCACTAACAAAAATCTCAGGGCTCTGGTAGCAAAATGTTTGAAAACAGCACCTATATTATTTTGGCAAAGATAGCTCACTAATTTCACTCTGTGGCGGAACACTGATTCATTGATTAGTCTCTTTTCCTATCCCGGAGATAACATGTCCAGCCTTTTGCTCAGCGTGGAAGGATGAGTAATGATCTTTATTTTAGAAATAGTTTTTATCCCACGAAAATGAATTCAAAGTTGTGATGACGTATACACCTCATGATAAACTCTTAGCCAAGAGTCAAACCTCATTTGCATTACAGAGATCTGTTAATAATGATTTATTTTATTCAGAGCTGTCTTACAGTTGATTTGTGTTGCACTTGTGAAGAAATATCTGCTAAAGAATTTGATTTTCTAATATATTCTTGTAAATAAAAATTTACATAACTTACCGAGAGATTTTTGGCATATGCTCTGAAGCATTTTCTCTCTTCTTGAGAAATTAAAATTTAAGAACTTTTGATCACCACAAGGCAGTATATTTGGTGCAGGTAGAACAACTGGGGCCTAGAGATTTATCTCCCTCCACCCACGTGAATATGGGCAACACTCCAGGCCCAGGCCTTCTTCCATTGTTTTAAGAGAAGCAGAAATAAAAGCAACATTGACCCTGGAAAGCTCCATGGCTTCAGGGCAGAGTACGAACTTGTTATATTTTACAGACTAACCTTCGGGAACATTTTCCCCAGGGAACCTCTTCAAGGTTCATAGTTATGGACTGTAACTTAATCAGAGGGAATTCTGGGAAAGCATACATGTTGGAAAACCCTGAGATGACTCGGCAGCCTGTCAAACATTTCTGTCAATTTTATCCCCAAACCCAGTGAATCATACCAAGAGTGGAGAGCATGTCTTTTAAATTTTAAGAGATGTATGTGTCTGGTATTTTTCTCCCCTGTCATCCTGACAGAAGTTTTTTGGTTCATGCCATCTACTTAGTTTCTGTGGTCACAAACTCCCCCTGAGCACTTCTTCCCTGTATCTTCAATTAAATGTTGAGACTTTTTACTCCTGGTTGTATACTAGTAATTCTTTGCTCACCATACAGAAGAGGCTGGAATCTACCTGTTAGATCAATCATATGCTATTATATTCCTCCATGAATTTGCTCAAAGAAAGCAAATTAAGAATTAAAAAAAAACTTAAACTACAGATAAAAAGAAAAACAAACTAACAGGAAAGGAAACATTTTTGTGCCAAAGCAAAATTTATGCAAAGTTAGGCAGGCAAGAGAAAAGTCAACTTCATTACTAAGAGGAGGGGGCTGGAGGGCTTTTAAAAGTTGATATGCTAGTGTAAAAGCTAGTGTAAAATTTAGCATCCAGGGCTGTCTCTCTGGGTGTTAGTTTTCCCTATGAAAAGCAATTAAAAATTCTCACTTCCTTATCTTATCCTTCCCTGAAACAGACCTATACATAAAACAGGAAAGTAGAATTGAGAACTCCCCAGAAGAAAGGAATGAATTGAGAAACTAAAATAGAACAGTTAAAAGACATAAGGAAAAACATGACATGTAAGCAAAGATATGAAGTAAGCGAGAAGCTTTTCCTCTGAATGTCGCAAGTAGGAGTAAGGATAAAACAAGCAGAAATGTTTAAGAAACTGGGCTGGGGGGCAGTCTCACTGGTTGCATGCTGGCCTAGCTTATGCAAAAAAAGGGGGTGTAAGTAGAGAGTTGAAGACAGGGCAAGGAGAGCACAGTTTGTGCAATAAATTAGATTGAAACATAATGAGATCAATTTATGCAGGAAGCATCTTGAGCAGAAGAGTAGGATTTTTCTTGCTCCTATGCTGAGATTTTCTCAGACGCAAGCATGTGTGAGGTAGCACGGGCTTTGGGATTCTCGTTCATAAATCTAGGTAACAATAATGGTGACTTAAATCAGAATATTAGGGAGATATCACTGAACATTTATCAGGCTTTTAGTCCGAAGTCCTATTATATGGTCTTACTGATAATCCAGTGAGTCCTGTGAAAAAAAATCCAGAGTGCCACTGAGAAGTTTTGAGCTTTTGTCATGATAAACCAGAGGAATAAACTTTCAAGTTCCTTTGATGGGGCTGGCACCAATGATCCTTCCCTCCCCCAAACTGTTTCCCACTATTCCAATAATAAGTTTGCTAATCCAGCTAATCCACCTTTGGGTTCTTAATTATTTTCCTACTTGAGGGAGGGGCTTCTTCATTATTAGTTTCTGTGTTTTACTTCCTCTAGATGCACTTATGCTTTCAGAGGCAACTTTAGAACTCAGCCTTTCGCTTCTATACTGCATTAGTGAATTTTCTTGTCTTTGAGACCCAATATCCAACACACGCAATATAAAAGAGGAAAAATTTAATTTTCTCAGTTTCAGTCTATAATCACCCAGCTCCAAGGCAGCAATATCACCTCAGAAGAGCTTGGGAAAGCAAAGTTTCATAATTCCTCATGGTCAGATAGCAGATCAACAGAAAAAGGACAAAGAGGTGGAAGTAAGGAGCCAGACCTAAACCTCAAGACCACACCTCCAGGACCCACCCAGGCACATCCGGAAGTGTGCACCACCAAGGCCTAGAGCGGATCCCAAAATCAATCAAGCTTGAACTCCACCCTGACCACCTCCTGTGAAAACTGAAGTTTCTCTATATGATTTCCTTTCTCCTTATTGCACTGTTAGTGTAGGATACAGATAATTATATTTTTTTGCTCCAGGTTTTTTATCAAACAATGTAGAGGAAGAATTAGCAAGGATATTTAAATGTATCCACATATATGAAGTGAGAAAGAATTAATGGAGATATTTTATTTGAATATGTTAAGATCAAAAGACCCACTTGACATCAAATAGACAGGGTGAGTTAAAGTTATAAATCTAAGCATGAACAATGTTTATATCATAATAACACTACATGTTTTAAAAAATAAAAATACTTTAAGGTGCAGAATATACTTTTGATTATAATATAAAATTACACTAGTATAGTCTTAAGCATTTGTATTGTGGATACTTATGGCCATATAAAGAAAATGAGGTTATCAATGATATATGTATTAGAAAAAAGAAAGCAAACATGAAAGACTGAATCCCAGGGCATTTCAGCATTTAGATGTCAGAGGCACAATCATCAGAAGACATTCAGTAGGAAGGACCAGCAGAAATAGAACAAAAACCGAAGGAATGGGGAATCCTAAATTCAAAAGAGTACAGTGCTTCAGAGAGGACGGAATTATCAGCTGTGTTAACATTAGTCCCCTCCCACATTGAAATGAGAAGTGAGGCCATAAACTGAACACAAGTATAAGGTAGAAGCTGCTGATGGTTTGATATAAGACAGGAACTCTTGAGATAATAGTCTGAGAGATCACAAGAATTAATGGGCTGGGTGAATTCAGTAGAGTTATAGGGCGCCTCAAAGGCTCACCTGAGTTTAGCTCTCAGAAATATAAAGGTTGCCTTTTTTTCTCCACCAACATTTAATCATGGTGTTTCCTCAGACCATTCTCAAGAATAAAGGAACAAGAAATGTTCCCTAAAACTAATTTCACTTGAGAATTTTCTATACTTCTAATTTACAAAACTACATGAGATTAAATGACATTTAAGAAAAGAAGATTTTTCTTATTTGGACTGAAAATATATGGCAAAGCCATAAAAAAAATTAAAAATACCTGCAATACTGAAAAACTCTTTAATAACCAAGTATAGATATCTCATGTTGATTCTTCTAATTGTTCAGCTTTATAGTTCCAAAGGCTGACAGTATTATTCTTAACTTGGATGGTCAAAGACATTATTAATCTTGATGTGGCATGCACAGTATATGGTACAGAAAGAAAAAAGTGAAAGGAGATTTTTCTATCAAAAGTCTACTAGTTATTAAATCTGTGAATTTTTACTCTCTAGTATAGAACTTTAGGGATTTAGTTCAACTGGAAAAGCGCCTGCCTGGCAAGTTTGAGGTGCTGAGTTTGATACCTGGTTCTCCCCCCCCGCCCCCAAAAAAAGAAAAAACAAAAACGGTCATATATAGAATATGTTTCTAACTCCAAGTTCTTTGAATTTTATGGGAAAACCTTGCTAAAATAAATGATCATGTAATTATTAGTTATTATTAGCATTATTAATATTATTAGTATAACTTGAGGTATAAATCAAAGAGGAGATCTTGGCCTATACTCTCATGGTGAGACATTAAGGAGTTTTCAATTCAGTATCCAACAGAGCAATAGATGGCACTGCTTATTCTTTTTCTTTTTCTGACTAGTATACATGTGTAAGTCACCGTCATTCCATTCACCTTGAGCAATATGTACATACACAGAGCACATCTTCCTCTTTATTTCTATCCTTTTTCTCCTTGACCCCCTACCTGCCTATGCTGATTCATTTTTATCTCCATAAAGTTTATCTCCCTATTTCCTACAATCCGGCTTTTATATTGTTTCTTTAAGTAAATTTTTAACATTTTGAGTTTCCCATAAATGAGAAACCATGTAGTACTCAACTTTCTGCGTCTAATTTTTCTCTGAACTATGGTCTCTGGATGCATCTGTTATCCTATAAATGACTCAGATTTATATGGCTGAATATAGCTGAGTAGTACTCCATTTTATATACAAATTTTTTCTTTATTCATTCATCTGTTCATTGGCTTATATGTGACTCCCAAGATTTAGCTGTTATGAACTGTGCTGCTTTACACAAGAGTATGCATGTTATACCACTGTAATATGAAGTCTTTAACTTTCTGTAGAAGATACCCAAAAAGGGACAGCTGGGTCAAATGGAATTTCTATTTTGACATGGCACTATTTTAATGTGTGGTCACAGTTTCATTAACGATTCACATATTCAAATTTTCATATAAAGTAAACTGAGGTGGTCTTGGTGGTGCACACCTGTAATCTCAGCTACACCAGAGCTTGAGAAGACTGCAAAGTTAGAAGTCAACTTGGCCAATTTAGCAAAACATATCTCAAAATTAAAAATTAAAAACAATAGAAAACGGCTGGGAGTGCAACTCAGTACACCTTGGTCTAACTCTGATAACTGAATAATAAAGAAAAGTAGAATGAATTCATACTCTACTTTCCATTATGAGTTGAAATGTAGATGCAATCTCAGTAAATTATTCAGCAACTTCCCCTATGTAAATTCTTTGTCCTTTTAAAAACTGGTAATATGGAGATTCACAAACATAAAATAAATATACTTTTAATATTTCAACAGGTTGCCAATGGGGAAACTACTACTATTTCAGAATTGTTGAAGGAGAAGGAAAACAAATTTTATATGTAATAAAGACTTGTTAAAATAGTTTTTGGTAAATATGAAACATGATTTTTAGAGGATAAAGTCGGTTGAAACTGCACCAAACCAATTTTATGAATAAAGCTATAAAAATACTTACCTAAAACTATTAATTATCTGCAATTTACAGACAACTGAATGACAACACAAGTGGTTAGGATCAGATAAATTGGAACACATATTCTATACAACACTTGCATAGTTTTCCATTAAAGTAACCAGTAATCTCTTTATTATTATTGTTGTTGTCATTATTATTCCAAATTTCCTTATAAATCTAAGGCACGATATGCTTTGAAAGTAATAGATAGAGTCAGTTTAATGTTTGGCATTCAGAATATCATACATGCAGTAGACCAGCAATAAAAAGAGGCACACCACAAAGCTTTGATAAAAAGAAAACCATCTTCACTGTCCATCAAAAAATATCTCAGATTTTCTTCATTATGTATGATTATACTTCTCTGGTTTCCTACAAAATGAAGGTAATTTTCTTATCCTCAGTCTATGATGCCTTTTCTTTTAAAAGTCTAAATTATCTTATTTTTGTTGCTCATTTGTAAATCACCCAACTTTCATTATTTTCCCACTAAATTGAGGCATTTTTATGCAGTTTATAGTACCTATTGACCTTTTCAAAAATGTAATTCAAAAGTCTTCTGTTAACTACTTTACATTAGAGAAGGCATCATGTTTTTGTTTCTGAAAATAAAGTTATCTCTTTCTAGGGTAATAGAGATATTTAGGCATCATGTAATGGTTTCTATAGACATTTAGGAATAGAACTCTGAGATTTAATGCAATCACTGATACTGATGTGATTCCTGCTTTGTAGTTATGGGGAAAATATAATTAATAATGGGAACAACAAAAAAGTTCAAAATTTTCGAGTCACAGAACAACATGTATTTAGAACTTTTATGAGCTAAGCAACCCTCTAAATCTGCTGGGTTGAAAGCCATTATTTGTCATTTGAAATAGCATATGTTATCATACTGATGTGTTCACACTAAATAGATATTACTTCCACATGTCATTACTCAGAATGCTTGGACAATTCTGATCAGGGGACTAGTTGGTCAGATTGAGATTCTCAATCCTATGATATTTCCAGTATCAAGCAAGCCAAAGTTTTACACAGTTACACTGTCTTTCTTAAAGATGAAAGAAACTAAGACACTGATAAAGTGTCTCTAAAAGCACAAAAGGAATGGACAGTGACAATAGGGAATAAAATGGATATAAATATACTTTGTGATACAAAGATTTTCTGAATGAATTTTGCATTGCAAATACACGTATTTATGTACATATGTCTAACACATGTGATGTCAAACCCATTGTTTATAATACACCTAATTACATTTAAAATTGCAATAGTACACAATTCAATTAGGTACATAATTCAAGTACGTATATCAGTTTTTCTCTTTCAAAATTTTAAACATAAGACTATCTTGTTCATAATCTTCATAAACTTCTGAATGGTACACCTAAGTACCTTCATCATTTTATATTTAGCACACATTTATATGAATCTGAGGCAATGTTTTCTGTTTTTTTGTTTTTTTTTTTTTTTTTTTGGACCAGGGATCATACTCATGACCTCATGCCTTATACCACTGAGCTAAATCCCTGGCCCCACAATGTTTATTTTTAAGAGACAATTTTACTCAAAAATAAGCATTGTATGTCCATATATACGCATGCAATTCTCTTGCTTCCTGTGAACTGAAATATTTTACATTGCCATGAATAACTCTGTGTAAGAATTTTCAGAAAAAGAAGAGAACAGTATTAATATTCACATAATTTCTATTTAGGGTTTCTAATTAAGGAAATAAAATGTCCTGAGCCAAATAAGTGATCATGGCAATTAAGAAGGACATACAGAAAATGGTGCTCTTTTTATGAGGAAGTTAAACCCACAGTTTCTGTCTGTTGAGGAAAAGAAGCACATGAATTACAGTGGGTGATGCCTAAAACATATTTCTTGTCTGTTGAAACATGTGCCAATGCAATATTGAAAGTAACTGCATGCAGACCCAGTGGTTCTGTGGTCTACTGCCTCCTGTGTCAGTAGTATTGACATGGCCACGCTGGCACGTGGGAACTGGAGAACGCAGGAAGACAGGCGAGGGAAGAAGCAAGTGACAGAGGACACACTGCCCAGCAGCAAAACTGATCATCTCTAA
Source organism: Dolichotis patagonum (assembly GCA_004027295.1). Taxonomy (NCBI): domain Eukaryota; kingdom Metazoa; phylum Chordata; class Mammalia; order Rodentia; family Caviidae; genus Dolichotis; species Dolichotis patagonum. Next base: position 72,328 of record PVJX010002081.1, on the reverse strand, counting down.
TGACTCAGAAAAAGGAATCCATAGAAGCAATTCTCAATACACATTTATTTCTCAAATAATTGAATTTTTAAAAATATTTGCATGATACAAGGATAAAATAGTGCAACACCTTTGAATGTATGTGATAAGCAAGCAAATAAGATCATTTGTGTGTGTGTTAGAACTTAATTATGTTCTCTAAAAAATCAAACCATCCCTCAAGTTAACAATAAACGCTTGTTTTGGAGAAACAGATGCCTGCTTTTTCTTGTTTTGAAAACAGTAGAGTACTACAGTTTTTATTGTGCTGTATACAATTTTGTGTGTCACAAAGCAATAGGAGTCTCTAAGATTACTTTTACTAAATAAATATTAAAGCAATATTTAGTAACTGAATAACACATTTAAAGTATTTAATTGTGCAATATTTGGGTAGAAAAAGAAAATAGTTTATAGCCTATTCTGTGTCTGCATTTATTTTGAAGGTTTTACATCATAAACATTCCTTTGGGGATGCCTATGTGACCCACTCCCCTCAATAAACATACAAAAACCTTGCAGATTACCACTGGAGTATGGCCTTCTGTGATCTGGTTAGTATGTATGAAATAACTTGTGGAAAGATAAATTTAAGTTTTTATTTGTTGTGGTTACATTATTTATTCTTAGTGGGGTTTTTTTTTGCAGTTTTTAGTAATAATAAATTTATATTACAGGGGAATTATTAACTATTAATCATATAGTTTCCAATCTACCAAACATTCTCCTGGGAAGAAAATTGTATTTTTAGAATTGGAGGTAAACTAGTGTTTATTCTTTTTAAAAATGTAAACATTATATCACTTTCCTTTAGTGACTGATTTTCATCTCAGTGAAGTGTTGACAGTAACTGTGATAGTCGATGAGCCCTTCTTCCTCCATCTTCCTTTCCTGTTCCCTCACTTCCCTTTCTTTTTCTGTTTGCATTCTGCTTTCTCTTTATGCTTAGAGAGTTTTGTAAATTCAACTGTTTGCACAAAATTGATTTCAGCTTTTTTCTTGCTCTTCAAATTCTCTGTAAAGAAATTTTTAAAAGTTAACAATAAAGACAAGTGAGTCAGCCAGGTATGGTGGTGTAGATCTGTAATGCAATCCCAGAACTCTGGAAAGTTGAACAAAGTGAACAGCAAGTTGGAGCCCAGCCTGGACAACTTAGTAGATCAGTGAGATGTGGGCTCAGAATTAAAAAAAAAAAAATTAAAATGGCAGAGGAAATAGTTTAGTGTGAAAGCCCTGGATTAAATTCCCAGTACAAAAACAAAACAAAACAAAACAAAACACAAAAAATGTGAACTAATTAAATGAGGAGCAAAAGACTTGGGTAGATATTTCCTTAAGTAATATGCACCAATGATTGAAAAGCACATTTAAAGATATTTGACATCATTTGTCATTAAGTAAGCATATAAGTATTAAAAATACCGTAAAGTACCATTTGCTATCCATTAGGATGCCTGTACTTAAAATCTTAATAAAAATAAAAATAAGGATGTGGAGAAAGTAAAATTCATGCATTACTGCTAGGAATGCATAATGTTTTAGCTGCTCTATAAACAGTTCATCAATTTGTCAAAAACTTAAACCTGGAATTAACATAAAGATTCCATAATGACTGCTTTAAATACAGCCCAAAAAACTGAACACAAGTGTTCAGACAAACTGCGTGTTCACAGCAGTGTTTTTCACATTGCCTGTCATGGATTATCTCTGGAGGCCCCCCAAAACCTCATGCACACAGAGGTTGTTTGGGTGGAAGGCAACAGTGGGTGGTGCCACTACAGGTGACTTGCTCTTTGGAGGAGGGTTTGGACCGGAAGAGCTGGGTCACCGGGAGAATGAACTAGGAAGCACACGCCCATCTCTGATTCCCGCCTTCGCTCTACTTCCTGGCTGTCTTGCTGTGGGCAGCTTTCCTCTCCCCAGACAGTTCCTCCGTACAGTACCTTCCTGGAGCCCAGGAGGCGCATAAGGACTGAAACTTTGAAAGTGTGAGTTTGCAGTTGCCAAGTACTTTGCCGCAGTGGTGAGGACAGTGACTAAGACAAGCCTCTCAGGAGGATGACCCAAATGTCCAAAAGTAGATGAATAAACACATCCACAAATGATAGAATATTACTTGGTCAGTAGAATAGTTTTCTTTTTTTAAAAAAAACTTTGTGTTGCTTTGCCATGTTGTGGATGGATCACAGGGTCATGTACATGCTCCGCAAGCACTTGAGCTCTCACCTATATTCTCAGCTTTAGAATAAAGCTTTGATACCGTGCGTAAAAGGGAAACCTTGCCAAATGCGCTAAGTTGCTACAGTTTGCAATTGTGGTTGAGCACCAAGGATGACTGATTACTCAGAGTCAGAGTCCAGTTCAAACTCCCAAAGACCCAGGGAGACTGCCCTTCACTGAAACACCCCGTGTGAGAGTCACGAAAGGACAATTGGGAACAACACGGTGAAGCTACCATGGCTTTCTTATTGATAGAACCAGGAAGCAATGATGAGGGACGAAGGAAAGACAACAGTGCAGAAACTGAGGAAAGGGGAAACTTCAAGAGAAGTTTCAAGAGAGTGTCGGGGTGGTCTGGTACATGACTAGTCTAGGTGATACATTTGGTATTTGAAAGAAGCAATGGTAGCCTAATACTGTGAATTCAATAAATGCCACAGAATTATTCATTTCAAAGTGATTAATTTTTATGTAATATGAGTGTTTTTCAATACACTATCCTGAAAATTGAGAAGTCTCTCTATAGAAACAGTTACTTTTATGTGAGTATCTCTGAGTTTATTTTTTTCCTATATACATTTAACCTCCATTTCTTTTTCTTTGAGATTTCATAATTAGCACATTACTTGTAATTAGTATATTATCTTGGACTAACTTTTACTGCACATAAAATAATAAGTCTTTACAAGTCCTATTTTTCTTCTCCACTCTCCTCCCATTGATTATGGTCTCTCTGTGTGTGGGCGTGAGTATGTGTGTGTGGATTCCTTTGTTTTTACACACAGGGGATTTTTCACTTAATCTTAGTATGGTTTTGGAATTTAAACTGATTTTCTTTTATCTTTGAAGTTTTGTTTTCAGTTTTATGGTGTGGTCTCTTTTGGTGAATGTCTTGTCTGTGAAAAGAATGTGTATTGTACTATTAGCGGACTAAGAATTATATAAATTTCAAGTGGGTTTAAAGAATCTATGGTGGTGTTCTGCTACATCTTCCTGAATTCTTGTCTAGAAATTATATCTATTAATAAGGAAAAAATGTTAACATCTCCAGAGAATAGTGTCTTTTATTTCTTTTTCCTTTTAGTGAATTTCTGTCAATTTTTGTGTGAAGCGTTCTTCAGCGCTATTCTTAGGAACACATCCATAAGAGAGTATTGTACCTTCTACCATAGTTGGCACTTTTATCCTTAGATAATATCTTTTTTAAAATTCTGGCACTTTTACTTCTCTGACAACCATTTTTTGATCTGAATAGAAATACTGCAATTTTCCTTGATTGGTTTGTATGCAGGATACTTTTTTTCCTCTTTCTATTAAATTTACCTTACAAGACTATTGGGCAGTATCTTCTGGTTTTATTGGGATTTTTTTTTAGCATTTTCTTTTTTGTTTTTTTGAATTTGGTTTGGGTTTTCATCAGGCAAACACTTTGTCATTAGCTGTTTGTTTGTAAATTCATTCTGAAAGTCTTTCTTTCAGTTATGTATATTTTTGTTTAATACACTTAAGATACTTTTGAATAAGGTTTATTATTTATTTGTTTATTTCCGCTATTCACTTCTCCTATTTTCTTTAAGATCATTTGATATGCTTAAAAATTCCATTTTACTTTAGTTATTTTATTACATTTCTTTGTATGATTTTTGTTGCTTGCTATAGATATCACAAATTACAAACTTTACATGGTATATTTATACCAATATTTCATCACTTAAAGTGAAATCTAAATATCTTAACACAATGTAGATTACTTTGATTTTTCAGATTTAATTATATTCTGTATAAAGCTGCATATATGAAAAACCACATGAGACTATTTAAAATTGTGGTGAAAATCGTCAAATGTACATGTTAAGAAGTGTGGACTGGAACATCAGCCTTTCTCGTCACCCTCGCAGGTTGCTCCTGTTTCTGGCTCCCTGCTCTCCTGTGGCTGAGTCTGGTTGCCATCATGAGTTTCCATATGAACACTTCCTGTGGCAACTTTTTTGAGGACAAGTACATTGGCAGCCAATTCCTTTAGTATTTCTTCACCTAAGAATGTCTTTACATCATTTCCTAAAAAGTATACCCACAGAGTAAAAATTCTGCTCTAATGATTCTTTTCTTCCAAAACTTTAGCAATGTTTATACCTCCTTGTTGTGTGCAGGAATGGCCCTGAAATCCCTGTGGTCCTTTCAAATACTTCCGCCTATAGATAGGACTTCGCCATTTCCAAGGCTATTTTCTTCTATTCAAACTGTTTATGATATGATTATACATGGATTTTTTCAGTTTACCTTCTTTCAGGTTTTTAGAGCTCCTTTTATACGTAAATATAATTTTCCCCATACAGCATCTTTTTTTTTCAAATATTGCTGAAAATTTTCTTCTTGGACTCTGTCTATAAACATGTTAACTCTTTTGTAAGTTTTACAGTGATTTCATACTATTCTCTTTCCATTTGTTTTTATCACTAAAAATCTCTATCATGCAGATTATATAATTCCTACTGATCTTCCTCCATATTCTCTCCCCTGTAGACCTAAAGTGCTATTGATACCATCAACTGAGAGTTTAAAACTTTTTTATTACATTTTAAAATATATTTTAATCACTGCTACATATATTTTCTTATCTCTTTCAAGAGTGATCATGATTTCTCATTGAACCATGTCTATGACAGCATCCTAAAAGCATTTTCCAGTTGATTTCAACAGCTATTTCATTTTGGCATTTTCCTCTTGGTTTGGATTCACAGTGTTCCCCTCAATCCGTGTGCTTTGCTTGTCACCTGAGGAGCTGTTAGAAGGACTGGATCATGGGAGCTCGAGTGAAATAGGAAGCAGGGACCATGTGAAGACAGTCAGTTACGGAGGAATAACCTTGGATGCAGTACCCTGTCCTTGACTCTTCTCTGGCTCTGTCTTGCTGTTTCCTCTCCGATGTGAACACCCTCATGTGCAGCAGCCTCTGTCCCCATGCCATTCTACCTCACTGCAGCCTCACAGCCATGGAGTCATCTGAGCAGGGAAGTAAAACCGTGAACCCAAGTAAATGTTTCCTCTCTTAATTTATTATCCTCAGATATCTTGTCTCAGCAACAGAAATCTAACTTCCTGTGTATGTCAGTTTTGCTGGGTTTTCTATACGCTGAAGAATTTTAGAATTTTAGATTATATATTGGATATTTTGGGTATGTTGTTAGAAATCTCAATTTATTTAAATCTCATAGAGTATATTAATATATTTTTCTTTCAGCATGCACTTGATATGGTTGTTTCAGGCTTGAAATTTCAACCTAACTTCTGTCAGGCACTTTTAAGGACTTTACCACCTTCCATAGATCTGTCTTTAGTGTGCCTGGTTTAATGATTGAGAGAAGAACATAAAAAGGGAAAGCCCTAGAGTCATGATTCTAGTTGAATAGCAGATAAGGAGAAATGGGGAATCAATCCCAGTACAGGTATATACTGTCTTTCTGATCTCACATACCCAGAAGGTGAAGTTGCCTCAAAGAAAGAGAGATAGAAGGAAAGAACAAGAAAAAGAAAGAACAAGAAAAGAAAGAAAGAAAGAAAGAAAGAAAGAAAAGAAAGAAAGAAAAGAAATAAAGAGAAAAAAGAAAGAAAGAAAGGAAAGAAAGAAAGAAAGAAAGAAAGAAAGAAAGAAAGAAAGAAAGAAAGAAAAAGAAAGAAAGAAAGAAAGAAAAAGAGAAAGGAAAAAAGAATGCAAGGAAGGAAGGAAGGAAGGAAGGCAAGAAGGAAAAAAAAGGAAAGGAAAGCAAAGCAAGGAAGCTGGAAATGTAGCTCAGGGGTAGAGAAATTGTTTAACAAAGCTCAAGATTTAATCTTCAGTAATGAAAACAACGGAAAATGACATTTAACACACTGCAAAATATTGTTAGAAACTACTGCATAATGAACCTCAATAACATGTAGAATTAAAATATATTATAACTATAATAAAAAAGAAATATTCAAAAACTGACAACAAATGTCTAACAAGTGAGTGTTATAGCTTGATGATGAAGACTTTTAATATAACAAATATGAAAAAACTAAATTTAAATATAAAACTTTAAAGGCTTAGAGTTTGATATGAACAATATTGATTTTAAGAGAAATTATGTGCTTATTGAATCTAAAGCATTGTTTTAATTAGAAAGGTAACAGGAAGTTTAAAATGGTTCCTATTTCAAATTGCTACTCAAACTGACTCATCTATTAGTAATTTATTCTCAATATGATGAGCAAAATATGCTTGCAGATTTTTTGAAATTAGTCATAATTTAAAAACTAAGAATAATAACTTATTCTGCTATGCTTTTTAAATTACTAGATAATTCAAAAATACATCGAAAGTGTTTTAACTCATTTACTGTAATATTCCAGTAATGAAAAAAAAATCCTTGATTTTATGTAGTATCAACTCTATCTCAATTTATACTTCTTTCATTATTTCAAGTATCCTTTCTGTCTCCTCCTCTGTTTCTCTATCTCTGTCTCTCTGTCTCTGTCTCTGTCTCTGTCTCTGTCTCTGTCTCAATCCCTATCTCTGTGTCTGTCTGTCTACCTTATTGTCATGGTGAGTTTTACCAGAGGTTTTTCAATGTTAAAAGTACTTTCAAATGATGAGATTATGCAATTTGAAAAATTTTGCTTTGTTTTTTCTCTTCTCCTTTTCCTTATGTTATTTCATTCTTTGTGTTCATGTACATTGCATTTTTGCTCACAGAATTGTTTTTATTTTAGTTTCTCCCCTCTCTTTTAATAAAGATTTGTTTCAAGGTGTGATTTTAGTTGCTACCCACACTTTCAGTGAGGACAATCTTTGTCACTCAACAGCACACCTATAAAACATTATATTATTTGAACTGTGAATTATTCAAGAATGTAGTGTCCAGCCATGCATAAATTGGAAGTTCATGCTTTTGCTGTTACTGCCCTAAGTGCCTAGATCTGATTAGGATGCTGTGCAGGGTTCCGTTCTTTGATGCCTTTGGAGAACTCCATTATGAATAACGGTGTAACGAAATTTGTAAAATTCCTAGATAATTGTAAAGGTTGTATATATTCTAATTTGGGATTATAATTGTTTCATTTGTACTGGATTAGCTTTATTACATTTGTGGTATACAATTGTTTATCCTTGAGTAACTTTTGCCTTATGATCCATCAAAATTTGTGAAATATACAAATTATAATCATCTAGGGACTTTTAATTTACAAATTTGTGCTAAAAATAAAATCACTGCATAAATACTTAGCTTTAAAAGGCATACTGTTAGGAGATGATTTATTTTTTGTCTTTATCTCATTTTATATATTTTGCTTGTTTATATAAAGGGTTGTATATACATAGTATTTACCTGTTATCTCTGTTTCATATTCTATTAAGTATATGACCTTTTCCACATTAATGTAATATAAAGTGCTTACCTGGATCAAGATGGATACTGCTTTATATTCTGTCTCAAATCCATTTATCTAAATGTATCATCTGATGGAGAATGTCATAGGTTATATCTTCAAGTGTAGCAAATAAAACTTTTATATTCAGATCAGCCATCTGGTAGCAGCCCTGGTAGTTTGTAGCATACCCATTGAGCACAACTGGCACAGACACTTCTAACTTCCTGCCAAATATGTAGCCCCAGAGCACCTCATTATTTTTATACATTTAGCACATCTATGGTGGAGAATTTTAGAGTAAAGAAATAACCTTACCAAAATAACTCAGAAAACTCAATACTGTATACAGTTCACGGAAAAACAAGTAAAGTGAGTATCAATCTTTAATTCAGTTCCTCTTTCTTTCTTCTTCCTTCCTTCCTTCCTTCCTTCCTTCCTTCCTTCCTTCCTTCTTTCTCTTTCTTTCTTTCTTTCTTTCTTTCTTTCTTTCTTTTTTTCTTTCTTTCTTTCTGTGTGTCTGTCTGTCTTTCTTTCTTGAAAGATCTTATTGATAAATTATTTTCATGTTAAATTCGTTTACTGTTATACTTTTTTTTTTGTTCTGGGAGTCAAACTCAGGACCTTGCACTTGGTAGGCAGGTGCTTATGCTACTGAGCTGCATCCCCCGCACTAAGTTATAATTCAAAATACAATATATTTTCTTTTGCAATGGGCCTGCATCTTCCTTGTACTGAGAATGGCATGTGTCTTCTTCTTTTGAATTTTAAGTTTAAGTTTAAACCACGGTCAAGATGTGTGGATGAAACTCATGCTAATTCCTATCTTCAGGCCATGTAGTGTTTACAGCACACCAGAAAGAGGGTGCTCGACCTTCACCCTGGTCCCTTAGAGTTCTTTCCAAATGCTCTAAACCTACCTGCTCATTTACTATTTAAAACAGTATCTGAGATAAATATTAATATAATTACCAAAGGAAAAACTAAGATACAAAGATAAAAAACTGGACAAAGATAATATATATAGCTTATGATTGAATTGACATTTAAACTCATCCAGTTTAACTTGTAGAACCAGGATTTAATGTCCAAATTACAGACATTTTTGAGGGAAAATGTGTATTGGAATCAAACAATATTTCCTCAAAACATTGACTTTCAATACAATTCAGAAAATTAACAATTAACTTTGCAAGCAAGTTACAATAAGTCTATTTTTTAATAACTGTAGACTATATAAAAATCTACCAATGAAAATTAAGCATCTCTAGATATGTCAAACAAATCTATATTTTTCTTATTCAGAAGCCAAACCACTTTCTTATATTTATTTTTCTTTAGGTCAGAGTAGACAGGATGAGAAGAAAGATGGAGGAATAATTAGAAATTTTAATATTAATTACAGAGAGTCTTATGCTTCTCATTTTTCCCTACATATTTTTAGTGAAGAGTTGTGCAACTGAGTAACTCAAATTCAAATTTTTATTTTGAAGAAAGATTGAAATATAAGTGAACAGATGTACATTTTTAGCTCATTAAGTGTTTATATCTCATTATCAGAGGACGAGTACAATATATGGCCTGTAGTGTATGCCATATTTAGTCCAAATATAGATTTCCAATGTGTTTCTATAAGTGGAAATAATAGCGTCAGGAAAATATGCAAAATAAGTTGGATCTTACAGTTTCCTATCTTAAAATGAAGTGGTAGGATATAGATGCAATAGGATTTACTTTCTCTAGGTCTATGTTTCCATGGGTAAAGGGGGAATAGCTTACTGTAGACTGATTTACAAATTACTTATTTCATTAAATACTTCTATAAGCATATATTTTCTGTACTCTTTCTTGCTGAGATCTAATTCTACAACTTCCAATGCATTTTCTGAAGCTTTACTCTGGCCATAATGTATATTTTAAATTGAATTATATGCTTCACTCTGATATACCCAAATTTCTTCCAAATGATTCTGTAAATTTAACCTTTTTTTTTTTGCTCAAAAAATTAGAAGTCAAGAAAGAATTCTTTCAGAACTTAATTTTAGCCTGGGGCTGTGCATACAAGCTATAATGATGAAACGATGAATTGACTTTGGGAAGAACAAGCAGCGTAAGGACAGCGGTGTTAAAATATAACAGAATGAAATTACTTTAATGTCTTCTTTGACTCTGGCATATGAATTTCAGACATACCTTAGGCTATTTCAATTCAGACTATGGTTTGTTCATGGAATTATTTTTTCAAACAAACAAGAGGAGAATACTGCATTATGTAGAAAGAATTGCATTGACTAAAGTTCTACTCAGTTGTCATGACAAACCTCATATTTTTCACAGCATGTGGACTATTAGGCATTGAACTAAAATGTTCTTTACTACAAATGCTACCGTTTCAGCACAAATTTTCCATTAGAACCCTTTGAATTGACCATAGGATTATTAAGCTTCCATGAGCAACTTGTCATCCTTATGCTAGACTTTAGATAAAAAAAGTAGGTGAAAAAACCATCAGAAACCCCCTAGAACACAATGATTTAATGACACCGTTTATCATGTCGGGTATTTCAGCCATCAGCAGATACCAGGGTTCTACCTGAGGTATCGGCAACAGCTGTTGCTGGGCTAAAACCTTGAGTGATCATGCAGGTGTCACTGCTGCCGGGAACTTACTTCAGACTGAAAATATTCTTAAAACTAGAAAAAGCACTCTATTCAAAATCAACCTGCCATCCTTTTTTCTTTTGTTGTTACAAATTTAAAACATCTCCCAACTCACTCTCCTTAAAATAGTTTAGGCCAGTTTATGTTGGACTCAAGTCCTCAAGATATTGCATAAAGAATGCAATTCCCAGCCACCCTGTTCATATATTTAATTACTAATGTTTATCTCATCCTCATTTGTCTGAATGTGCAAGGTTCTCCATATTGGTCTTGATCAGAATTCAAATAGTATTAATTCTTCACAATTCCATGTTTGCTTAACTCAGGAATACTCAGTTTATAATTGTTTATAGATGCAGATATAGAAAACAATAAAATGAATATAAGATAATAGAATCCATGAAGAATCTTAAAACAGGGATCTAGGTAAAATAGAGCTAGCATAGGTATGTGACACATTGCTATGCAATCTCAGGTGCTTGTTCAAAAGCTGAGACTTACCTGAGCAATAATTTATTGATGAGTTTGACCACCTTGGCAAGGGTAATCCATATTGTTGTCTTCTAAGAGTCAAAGTTCCTTAATTACCTCAGAAATTATTTAAAGGTAACACTTCTCACATACTATAATACTAAAATTATTTTGGATACATTGAACATAAAGAAAGATAAAATACTGAATATCTTATATGATTATACATTTTATTATAAGAAATTAGCTAATATTTGTCTGAACTTATGATCAATCAACTCATTTGTCTTTTTATATTATATAAATTTTATATTATATTATATTTATACTTATATATTTTATATTTATATTATAGTCTAACAGTACTTCTGTAATTGTCTCAATGAAAGATCAGCCACTTCTAAGACTTTTAGTGAAAAGAATTTGGATATCAAAGCTGAGAAGGTTGGCGATTTCCTTACATATTTGAGATACTTTGACATCTGCTTTGCAAGATATACATCTTTGAAAAAGATAATTAGGATAAAATCCTTTTAAACCAAACTTTTATACAGAGCAGTCATTTGCAAAACTTCAGCTGTGAAGCAAATAGCCTCTAAGGGGCTCACTATTTCAATTGACCGCATGTGTCTGGGAAGTAAATCATATTTATGTGAAATTACAGTATTACTATTATCTGATGATGATTCCAGAAGAGAAAGCTATGTCTTGGCACAAGGTGAATGAGCTTGCTGCCCAGTCCAAACAAGTCACAATACATGGCAGAAAACAGACTTCACACATGAGCGATAAATTACAGCCACTAAACCCTGAAAGAAATTCTTTTATGCTGCAATTTAATAGCTCTTTTAGAAAATAGAAATCAATTTTACCACATTAATTTATGGCCAATTTAGTCACTAGAAAGTATAATTAATTGTGATTAAAAAAAAAAACCCTAAGATCCAGGTTCTGTAATAGCTCCATTACAGACAGTTGACATTGGAGAGATCCTTCTATTTTGGCCTTGAGGAATGTGTCTATTTTTCTCCATTGATGGAATAGATATACGAAAATCAGCGTAATACTGAGTTTATGTTTAGCTTTTTGTCAAAATACCATTTTAGAAATATAGTGTTGCACTAAGTCTTACTTGGCAGGTCTAAATTTGTTAATTAATGTGCATAATTAATAAAGTTAAAGTTCTGCTTTCACTCTCCACAAGGGCCAGTTAGTGTTCCACTGAAAGTGTCATCCTTATGTAATAAATGGTACTTGGCCATACTTCTGGAAATATGTTTTGCAAATGCCTTCTCTTGTTCATTAAAGAAGTTGCAAACTTTGTAAGATTCAGATAGCCCTTTTTATGGAAAATGCATGGTGTAACTTCTTATTGAGGCACGATTATTAGTACAATTGTCTATTTATATTAAAAAGTGATTTAACAATAATTTTGCATTTTTTTCTTCTTTCATTTCAAATTATATTGTCCTACTCACATCTCATATGAAGTGTTTCTTATAGGCTCATTGTTATTTAAAATATATTACAGCCAGGTATGGTGGCCTATGTCTGTAATTTAGTACTGAGGAGGCTGAGCAGGAGGATCGCTGTGGGATCAAGGCCAGGCAGAACTACATAGCAAGACCCTATCTCAAAAAATCAATAAAAAACAAATACAACTACATAACAAGACCCTGTCTCAAAAAATCAATACAAAACAAATACAAAAACTTACAATCTTAGAACATACTTTATCAACATAGGACAAATATATAGTAGAGTTCTTGGACAATATTAACAAATAAAATAAATAACATACTATGGCCATAGTTCTCCCAAATCTTTAGCTGCTCATTAACAATAAATATGGACATTGTGTTTATCTCTGGGTTAAAAAAGTATTATCAAAAGAATATAGATCTTAGGTTTATGCTTAATTGTGTCCCCCTCAAAATTTTTATATTAAATCCTCATTCTCAAAATCACTAAGGTTAATATCCCTATCTCATGCACACTAAGCATTGAATTATTTGATTATTTTCTTCCATAAAGTACGTCTATATGTGTATATCTTGGTCACTGAATCTTTAAAAGAGCCCTTACTTTTGAACAGCTTCCCATTTCTCATATTGTTACACTTTTAATGCTACTGTTATGTAATTGTAATTGTAAATGTAAGTATATGCATAAATCTATTTCTATCTGTGTAGAGAGATTATTAGGAAATGTTTAGCAAGGCAAAATTAAGTAAACAGACAATACTATTATTATTTCATTTTAATTACACTCTTTACATTTAGTTCATTGAATTAATTGCTTAGATGTTTAATTCAGCAGTATAATTTCCATCAAAACACATGCCATGAGGCTGAGGCAGGAGGATCATTGCAAGTTCAAGACCAGCCAGTGTTACAAAGTGAGCAAGGCCAGCCTGAACTGCATAGTGAGACCCTGTCTCAAAAAAAAAAAAAAGCCATGTTACGTTGATCTATGAACTTGATTTGCTCTATGATTTTGGAGTAGATGGCCACATTTATGTTTGTGCAGGAAAGATTGCCCCAGTTGTGTTTGTCACTTGATGCAGTCAGCAAACAAAATTTTTCCAAATACTTCTGTTGGTGAAGCCTCTGTATTTTTGATCTGTTCATTGTAGATGGTATGCTACCTATCAGAAAATGATTATTCATTGTACTATGTATCAGTCAACTTTTCCAATTCTAGGACAGAAAGCTTAATGCATTCAATTTAAAGGAGAGGAGGTTTAATTTGGCTCATGGTTTTTGCGATTTCAGTCCATGATCATCGAGCTCCGAAGCAGAAAAGGTCTTGTGAAGAGGCATGGCATAAAAAAAAATGTACAAACTGTGAAATCCAAGAGGTAGTTAGAGAGAAGGGAGAAGCTTTCAGCAAGAATACACCCTCCTAGGCCACGCGCCCAGCTATGTCCCGCTCAAAGCAGAGTCTACCTTTTGATGCTGCAGGCACTCACAAACGGAGTAATCCACTGATGATTACAACACCTCCATGATCCAAGGGTGAGTATCACCTTCCAAAACCTGTATCACTGAACACCTGAGGTTTTAGGGAGAACCTTATGTCTAAAACAGTTTTGTCTCCCTGGCCCTAGAAGGGTTATGTCTACTTCAGCATGCACAATATATTTAGTCCATCTTTAAGAGTGCCCAAAGTCTTAAGAGTTTGAGCATTATTCAAAAGTTCAAGTTCAGAATCTCAGAGACTCGAGGCAAATGCTAAGCTGCCAGCACCCATTACAAAATATAAATTGAACAAAGAAAACACCAAATCAAACATTTCTAATGATTCCCACTTGTAAGCAGAGAAAGAATATGATAGGAAGCAATTGCAATAAATCAAGCCACAGGCCAGCGGGGCCACCAATAAGTCCAGCACCAGGGCAGATTGTGGTGAGATGTGAACTCCAAATGGCTTGGGCATCCCTGGTCCTGTGGCCTTTCTTCTGTTACCTGGTGGCCTCTCTATCATGCTATTGCTGTAGTCACTGGCTATGGTGTTTCTCAAAAAAGGTCGACATCATGTCTTCTCCTACTCCCCAGGGTCTCCAATGACCTTACTCCTACCCTATCAGACTTCACCTCCTCAGCAGCATCTTGCTTTGTCTCCCAGGTCTTTCTCTGGAATCTGTGTGTAAACCCATATGACACCATAATTCTTAGAATCTCCATATCTGTCAAATTAGCACAGTGTGAATGATACCAATGTCTGCCACTAGCTTAGCAGCAGTTTAGCCTCCTGAAAGGGTACTAAAATGACCCTTGAAGACCTGTACAGCTGAACTAAGGGCTAGAATACACTTTTCTGGGAAGCAGCCCTGAATGAACTCATTGGCTTGGGATTCTCTTCTGAAAGCAAATTCAGTCAAAGAAGAATGTCCTTTAAACCCTAGCGCTTATGATGCATGTAGTTTGGCTATATTCTCAACTGCCCTCAGACACTTTTCCTATATTTTGCTGTGAGGTACTTGGCTTCTTTTTAATAATAATCTTTTCAACAATCATCTCCCTGTTGACTACAAATTTGTGACCATGCAGAAAGTTTTTCAAGTAAGTCTGTTCTGTACTTTGCCCGATTCTCACTATCAATAAGAGTAAAAACTGCCAACATTATGTAACCGCTTGAATGTTAGGCTGTCTTGGAATTTCTTCTTCCATATTAATTAGCTCACCTCTCTTAAACTCACTCTTACAGTCTCAAGATGGGATCAAAATGCAGACAAGTCCCTTTCAAGAATGTAACATGCTCGCCCTCTAATCAGTTCTGCTCCCAATAGAATGCTTACTCTCACCTGAAATCTCATGAGCCTGGCCTTGACTGTCATAACTCCTATCAATATCTGAGTCTTTTGAACTCCAGCTGAAATCATCCATCAAGCTCTGTTAAAGCATTCTGTGGCTTGTCTAACCTGCTTCCCACAAAGCAGTTCCAAAGACCTCTAAATCATAGGGACAGGTAATTACTTGTTGTACCAATTGCCTGCATTAGGCGGTTTTCCAAGCAATGAGAAAAATATCTGATTTAAAGAAAGAATCTCACATTTCATGCATTTTTGGGATTTTGGTCCATGAACAGCTGGCTTTGAGGCTAAAAAATCATGGATATGGCAGAGGAAAGACATATTACTTCGTTGCAGGCTGGAATTAGAGAGAAAAGGCAGGACAGGGAATAGAATCATAAGCCACGCTCCCAGTGAACCAGCCTTCTAATTAGGTACCTCCCCACAGCAGCACATGAGCTCATCAGTGGATTAATTCATTTATTAATATATAAGGCTCCTGGAGGTCATTTTTAAATGTAAACTGTAACACCTATTCATTTTCCAATTTTATATTCAATTAATTTAATATCTTTGAGTTCTATGAGCTTCTGCTTTTTAAAATTTATAAGCAAATCCTCTGTAACCCAAGAATAAGAAGAATAAACACAATGATCAATCCAATAGTAAGCATGAAATAATTAGAGTAATCATAATAGCAATAATAACAACTGGTAAGTCCTTGTCTTTTAAAAATTTGGAAAGAACATATCCGTTTTTATGCACATCATCTTTCACAGTATCTGAGACTGACAATGCCTGAGAGACTAAATTGATGCACAGGAAAGGGTCAACTTGGCTCATGGTTTTGGAGGTTCAGTCTATGATTGCCAGACTCTATTGCTTTGTGCTTGTGGTGGCCCAAGACATCATAATAGGAATCTTTTACAGAGGAGGGCTGTTCATATCATGGCAGCCAGGAAGCAGAGAGAGAGGGCAACCCAGGGTCCCAATATCTCCCTCTATGTTTTGTCCCCCAGGGAACCAATGTGATTCCCAGAGGTGCCACCTCCTGAGGAGTCCAGTGGATTCCAATAGCTCCACAGGATGAAGACCAAGCCTTCAACACACGGTTCTGCAAGGTGTCTTCAAACTTCAAACACTAGCAGTTAGATTACACATTATTCCATAAAACAGGTATGCATAAATTCCAAAATTTCACTCGTTTTTAACAACAAGGTCTGTTACAGTGTCACATAAAATTTGCTCATAGTGCAGATAACCAATTTAGGAGTGCTTCTTTAGAGATTGCTTTCGCATGTCAGACATCCTCAGTCAAGGAGAACTGTTGTGATAATGGAAGCTTCTTAGTTACAGTGATGTTGGCAACTAAATGCTTTGACAAGGCCGCATTTCACCTGCTCTTCATGCTTCTGGAAAATAGACCGTACCAGCTCCTGAGTTAGGTAAGGTTCCTGGATTCCTGATTAGGAATCTCTCCTTTCTATAGGCTTTTGGACTTTTTCCCATATCTACCTGAGCCACAACACAGATTCCTGGGGAAAGTAAGCTGATTTTAGCACAAAAGTTAGCTGACTTTAGACAGTACTAGTCTATTATCCACTGATGCCACCTTGGGACCTCTCATTTCCTACAATGATTGTTTCTAGTCTTGTGTACGCTTGTGTAAAAAAAATGAAATATATATATATATATATATATATATTTTTCTTTTGAGACACTTTCAGATTTTATGGAATGAATATTTTCCATATGGCAATAACTTTTCTCACCCTGCTTTAATTGTCTCTTCTACCTTCTCCTCCCCCTGTGCAATAATCCTTTTCAACTGATTTTCATACTACAATTAGATTTACTTGTTTTTTGCATGACAACTTCTAGTCAAAAATTGAATTATTTTGATTCTGATCACATTTCCTGGGGGAAAGCAATTAGCATGATTACACTCAAAGTCAAGATCAAGAAAATGCTATCCCAATAGTTTTCCCAAAGCACAAGTGGCTCTGCCCTTTCTGAAATTTGCAATGAAATAGATACACAAATTATTTATGAAGATATGATGTACTTTCCAAGTCTCACCATCATGAAATTGTAATAATTCTCTATTTCCAAATTTACCTCTTTTTTTGTCATAAGACTACTCTCTAGTATCATGATGTCATCTGATGGTTTACTTAGACATATTTCAGCTTTTCCATTGAACTTGACAATTTTCTACCATGTTACCACAAATGGCATTGTGGCGCTTTATTTATTTATTTTATTTAATTTTTACTAGTCCCTATTTTCCATGCACAGCACTCATGTTCATCATAAGGAATTTGTGCCGATATATAATATATCTTAAGTTTTTTTTTCCATTCCCCTCCTCTACGTGCAACCCTTTTCCTCCTCCTCCTTTACAAAAGCTTTAAGTCTTTTTTCCCTTCTATTCTTGATAGTGTGAATTGAAAAACTTAGCCAGTCTGCTGAGTAGTTTAATTTCTTTCATAAATTCAACACCTGCATGTGATTCCAATAATGGTATTTCCTACAGAAACCAAATGAGTGGGTGATATAAATTTATCATTTTTTCTTGAAGAGTTATAGAAGTGCATATATTGTAAACATAGTAATTTTATTGGGACTAGACAGTTCTTTAGTTTTTATTTTTTAGATCAAACTGCTATTTAAAGTCCATGGGAAAAAGAATACTTTCTTTTTCTTTCCTGCTTCTCTCTTCCTCTTTCCCTTTCTCTTCATTCTCTTCCTTTTTACATTTTCCAAATATTATCAAAAAATGCCTTATGCAAATGTAACTGGCAGGATCTAAACTATTCATATTTTGTTCTCTTGTATTATGATGTTTGGTGATCTTAAAATTAGGTCAGAGTTTTGAACAATATTAAATCAATGATTAATTTTAAATTACTTCTATGTTTCATAGAAAGTACTTTTACAGACTAATGATATATGATAAAGAGTATATTTAAAATATTTGTTTTTTTAAAATGGATTAAGTTTTCTTAAATTTTAATTGCTTATAATTTATATTTAAGAAATATCCACTATGTTGTTTGAATTATTTCATGGTTCTAGTAGGAATATTACTGTGTTTCAAAGTTAAATAAAATTATATTGTAATTTTGTAAACGAAAAGTGTTAACATAATTTAACCAAAACTCTAGCAGAAAAAGATATATGTCAATTTCACATGGGCTGAAATAGTACTCTTTTCCTCTGCCCCTTTGTTTTAACAGCAAAACTCCCTGAGTAACTGAGGTAAACAATGTATTATATTCACAGTGTAACGAGTTTTACCAGGCTGCAATGATGCCACTAGATGGAGCATTTACCACTGGAGAGAAATCTTGGATAAAATTAATGTTTTTTGTTTTTAATAGATTTTAAAAAGCAAGTATATGAAGTCTGTCATTAAAAGGCTATCTTTTAAACTAAAAAGTTTTCTTTATACTATGCTTCTTTACAGTCAAAAGTTGTTTTTAGGATTGTAAAATTAGCAATTTGAGGGATTTTGTTTTTCAAAAGAAAAAGTTCTGCATCAGTGTAGTGATTCTATTGTTAATTTTTGAGGGAATTTCCATATTTTTGTACATTCTAAGTTTAGCAATTTACATTTCATCTTAGCAAAGGTTTAATTCATCTTTGCAGCCTAGCATGGTGGGTCATGCCTGTAGCTAAAACACTCGGGTATACTGAGGTAGTAAAATCCACAATCCAGCCCAGCCTGAAGTTTCACTACTTAGTAAAATCCTGTCTCAAATAAAAGGCTAGGGATACATTTCAGTGTGAAGCTCTGGCTTCAGGCCTCTCTAATACACACACACACACACACACACACACACACACACACATCATGTTTCTCTATAGCGCCCTCAGTGTTTAACTTTAGGTCTTTTAAATCACTGACTTTCTAGCAAGAGTGAGGGGATATAACATTGAGATCTTGACTTATATCTCCCTCACGACTGGCAATGTTCAAACATCTTTAACATAGCTGTTGACGAAACAAAAGGATTTTAAATATTTTTTAAACCTCACGTTCTTGTTTATAAGACTTCAAAAATAAAGGTAAGATGTGCTGGGAGAAAGAAGATGAATGAACCATTGACTGCACAGTAATACTTTTAGAAATCTTCTCCTTGGACCTACAGTAGA
This sequence comes from Dolichotis patagonum, assembly GCA_004027295.1. Classification (NCBI taxonomy): domain Eukaryota; kingdom Metazoa; phylum Chordata; class Mammalia; order Rodentia; family Caviidae; genus Dolichotis; species Dolichotis patagonum. Next base: position 53,115 of record PVJX010002081.1, on the reverse strand, counting down.
TGACAATGTGTTTCATGAAGTTTTGAGAGCAGAGAAATACTGCTGCAATTCACATTTACATGATGACTCTTAATGATGGTACAGGAATCTGTGTGGGTTGGCATTGGTGAGGAGAACAGAAGGAAAACAAGAGTCCATTAGCAATTGTTGATTGCAGCAGCAGTGGTGCTGTCCTGTCACTGCGGGGCAGTGCAAACAAGAATGCTATAGCTCAGGGGATGAGGGGCCTGGGATTAAGACAGCGGTGCGCTGAGGTCCTGCAGGGGATCGGAGCCTGAGAGCTCAAGTCACAGGAGGGAACAAAACATGCTGCATACCATGCACCCCACTTCACTTTTAGCCCATTTCTCCAGCAGAAAAATCAGTATATTCCCGGAAGAAGATAAGCCAGAATTGGATTTCTAAAGCTGCTATTCGTCCGGGTTAAATTATGTGTCGCCAAAGTCTTGGTTCACCAGTTTACTGAAACTCATTTAGTCCTGTCCCAGTGTGGAGCTGTGAAAATGTGAGTGAACAGAATTTCTCCACACAGTGCTGATGGCAAATCAATGCTGAGTAGTAGCAGAAAAAGAAAACCTCAGAGGGGTTTGCCTGCTACATGGAAAGACATTCCACAAATTCTGAAAGTGTATACATACCACGGAGACCCAGCTCATTGGTATATGATGTGAAATTCAAGAAACATTATTAAGCAAGTTCATGCGTGTGAATGAGGAGGAAAAATACACCAGGAGGAAAGTTAGGTATTTGTTTCTCCTTTTAAAAGATCCAGGAACATTCTGTTAAATAATACATATGTTAATTAGCTAGACTTAAGCATTTCACGTGTGTTTAAAACATCATGTTATATGCAATATTATACTTTTGTTCTAGTGATTTAGAAAAAAATCAAAGGAAAAAGTGTAGAAGGCTAGAAAGCAACAATTAAAGAAAAATCAAAGCAAAAGTGAAAAGGAAGATTAAGGAGAGACACTCCAAAACCACCAACTGTGTTGATTGCAAGTGGCAGTTTATGTGGAAAAATACTAACTAGGAAAAAGTATTTTTAGTTTTAGGACTATATTCTATGAGCTGAGACCATCTAAATTGAATAGTATGCTAGGCCAAAGGATGATTTAATATTTATGTATATATGTAAAAGGAATACATTAAAAATAATATGCCTTCCAAGATGATTTATTGGCAGCTGTTTTGTGTAAAACAATATTTTAACAAAAATTGTAAGTAGGGATTAGACCATGCATCTATAATTAGGCTTAAATAGTTGTTTTATGAATACTTATATTTATAAACCATAATAATGCTTTCATTTTAACTGAACTTTAGGTTTATTTTGCAATTGATCGATCAGATATTAAAACTTTGCAAGCGTATAGATACTCTAAATGTGTTTTTACAACATTTTAGGCATGGGCGGATGTATCTGTTCATACTTTGAGGTACACATTTCTTTTCTTATTTTAAGCATGTTTTGTAGCACTGGATGTTGAACTGAAATTCTTTGTACTGAACAAGATCCTCAAGTTTAAGTGGTTAAGTTGCCCAGGTTGGGCTTGAACTGACCCTCATGCCTCAGCTTCTTACTGAGCTGTTACTACCATTATGTTGTTGATACCAACCCATTATCCTGAGAAGATGAAGGTAAATAAATAACATTTTAATTTAAAAGTATATAACTAGTAAAAGTCCTCTAGAAAAAGCCTTATAACTCTAGATGACAAAAATACAGAGATGCTTCCTACAGAAGCATACAGTGCTCTAAAAAATCTTGTCGTTATTTGTCTTTTTATATTGCTGAAGATGAGATTCATTAACTGCATAGATGATATTCCAGATTTAGGTCAGAGGTAAGACTTGTATCTTCACATGTATGAAATAATATAATGTAGCCTTGAAAAAAATAATTGAAAAAGCTTTTCAATGCAACAGTGTTATAGACTATGAAAAACATGTGCTTGGGACCTGGGAGATGTTATTCAAAATTATGGCTTACGTTTTAGCTTCTTGATGTATGTAATCCAAAAACCTTCCTTTGCAAATATGAAATGGAGGTGTTATTTCACAATTTAATGTGAATTTCACGATGTGATGGGATACTTTCTGTTGTACATTCCTAAAAGTACTTCTGTAATACTATTTTTTTTATTTTGAAGACATATTTTTACCTTTTGTAAAAACTGTTCTATAATTCTCTTGGCTAATCAGGTGCACTACCAATTTTCCTTTGGTATTTGCAGAGGATTGCTTTAATTATTCCTCATGTTTATTACTCAAGTCCTTTACACAAAATGGTGTAGTATTTGCATAAAACCACCCCCAAACACTTTTACATACAGTACTTTAAACCATGTCTACATTATTTATAGTACTACAGTATAGAATATTTCTCAGTTGTTGTTATGCTATATTTGGGGGGAAAGTGATAAAAGTCTATACAAGCTTATTACAGACATAATATTTTAAAATACTTCTTATGTGAGGTTGTTGAACCTGTAGATGTGGAGCTTTTGACTGTAAAACCCACAGGTACAAAGGGCTGATTTTTATTCTGGCATATTCAGTACATTGAGAGATTGAGATAGAATTGTAAATGTGGATATACCATGTGGCTAGTAAAACAATTGTGAAAACAAACACAATTTCAACAGAAAATAATTTATAAAACAGATGCCATCATCTAATATGTGTTCACAGCAGTTTTAGAACAATTAATTATTAAATCATGTAGAAATCTTATCAAAATTTGGCAGGATATATAAATTTAGATAAGATTGAGGCTTGACATCTGTTTCCAAATATATATGTGAAAATATGTTCATAACTGGAACAGCTAAGTACAGTGCAGTGTGACTTCTTTGCCACACAAACATGGGATCCATATTTATCATGAACTTTCTGTAGTGTGTAGAAATGGGATCACTCTCATTATTATTTTTAAGAAGTCTAGAAAAAGATGCAAAATATGCATGTCTTCAATCTTATGTCTATAACTCTATCCATCACCTGTCATCCACACAATAATTCATTCTAAAGCCCTTTGTGTAGAGTTAAAATAAGTTGATTAATATGATTTTATTCCCTCACTAGTAATAGTTTCTATTGTCACCTCAACTATCTATAAAGTTGCCACAGGTCACATGTGTTATACTCTGAGAGAAAAATGTGTCCACATATTGCCCATATCCTCATATTTTGTAGCAGACTGAGATTATGACAGTGGACTAATTAATATAACACAGGAAAATACAAGGCTGTCCCCATTTCAGGGTGCAATATGGGTGCTCTTTCTTCTTTTGCCCAGATTCATAATGCAAACCTGGGGGCAAAGGCAGGACAGAATATGAAAAGTTTACATTTTTGCCACACTAGAGTTGATGGCAGACCTTGGTGTTTCACCCATGTGAGGCTGGTTGTGAGTATGTGGAGTACAATAGTGTGGGGTCCAAGAACCTTCTACCTAGATGCAGAAGACCTGGGAGGAAAGGCAGTGCTCTCCTGGGAAATCAAGGTGTGAAGCTCTTGCAATAAATCCAAAAGTATGCTGACAACTCTAGGAAGCTGGAGAAACCAGGAAAGTGTGATATGTACTGAATAAAATCAGTAATGAGACATGCTGCCATAGCAGAGATGTCATGAGTTCTGCCACTGGCAGTGACAGTTGCCACAGAGCTCTGGAGACAGGACCACCCAACCTTTCCTTTTTTGTTTTTTTAATCTTTTTGAAATAGGGTTTTGATATGCATCTCAAGCTGGCCTTGAACTCACTTTTTAGCCCAGGGAGACTCAAACTTGCAGCAATCCTTCTGCATCAGCCTGCTGACTGCTGGAATTACAGGCTTGCATCACCACACCCAGCACACCCAGCCCTTTGGAAGCTCACAGCTTGCCACAACTTATCACCACAGATGATGGACATGGAACTGGAAGAGTCAATGTTGTTCTTGTCCAGTTTTGCATTGGTCTGATTCACTTCCATCCTATGTGTCTTTTGACAATCAGAATGTTTATTCTTTGTTGTTTTATACTGAAAGTGTTTAACTTTCTTTTTTTATTTTTACAGGGGCTCATAGCTAAGCATTTGCTGTGCATCTCAGAGCAGACTGTGGACTTGGACTTTTCAGGAATGATAGAACTACTAAAGATTCGGTGACATTTAGAAATGGAATAAATGCATTTTCTATAAAGTGATCAGCATGAGTCTTTGGGTGATAGTGTGCAATACTTAGATTAAGGGTGTCCCCCCAAATCTCCATGTGTTCAAAGTGGGGCTTTTATATTGTGGTTAGGTTACGTGCACACCCTGGGCTGCTGGGAGGTGGGCAAGTGAAGGCATGATTTGGAAGTGTATCTCTCTGTCCTTTGAAATTCCCTTTGCCTTCTGCTTCCTGGCTGCCATAATGTGCATGGCTTTCTTCAAGTCAGGCCCCTCACTGTACTGTTTTTGCCTTTGAAACAGTTTACTATAGACTGAAACCTCTAAAAATCAGGGATACAAGTAAACCTCTTTTCCTTAAAGTTGTGGGTATTAGGCATTTTTCTCAAAAGTGTGTAAGTGACTAAGAAAAAACCTTGAGAAAAAAACAAGAAGAAAGATGCCTTACAGGTATCTCAAGATTCAGAAAGAGTCCATCCATGGCAGGATCAAGTGTACAAAACTGTCAAACTTTCTTTTGAGAAGAGACCTCTGAGATTTCTGCTTGAGAAGGGCTTCTTAGGGAATTGGTTCCCCAGATTCATTTTTGTGAGCTCAGCCTTCTAAGACTCAGGGGTCATAGAATGCGACTTGGCTATGGCATACTGCGTTGCCAAACTAAACTGGTTTTACTAGCATGCAGAAAACAAGAGCTGTGGGATCAGGAAAGCTTCCACCCAGATTTCAAAGAAAGAGCTGGAAGGAGCCTCTGAGACTGGAGACCCCAGGAAGCTGGAAATGACAGGGACATGAAACATCTGCTGAAGAATGACACAGGCAATGAATAGAGCCAGCCAAAGAGAGAGAGACAATGTGCCCTACAACCACAAGGTCATAAGAGGTTAACGCTCAAATCCTTTGGGACTCTCATACTATCACTGTATGCCGTGGATGGCAGATACGGAGTTACAGTACTGAATGGTTGCCTTGCCGTGTTTTGGTCCTGCTTTGGTTTGATTCATTTATGTACCCAAATTCTTCCATTGAGGAATGGGAATGTTTGGGAATGTGCTGTGACACTTTGAGGAAGGGCTTATATCATTTCCAGTTATATGTGGACATTGGTATTGCTCAAGGTAGGATTAGGAACTTGCTATCATTTTATTTGGAAATTAAGTATGGTTTAAAGAGAGAGGTTTGGGTGAAGCTGACAAAGGGTAACTTATGCTCCTTAATCTTGCTGTTTCAACTTAATTGGGTTCAGAAATGTCTAGCACAGTAACAAAGAACACACCTGCTCAGGAACCACAAAGAATGTGCTGGTGACTTACTTGACATAATTGTCTCTTCAAAGTCACTAAAATCATTCAAGCAAATACATGTTTAAGCAGACATCAAAAACAGATTAGTCATGTAGTCCATGACAGCTCCAGAGGTTTTACTGTGTGTTCATTGCCACAGTTGTCATCAAAATCTGTTAATTCACAAGTACGGTCAATACTTCTACATGCAAACAGCTATCATTCATTATTTTTCCTTTTTACTTCAAAGGGAATTCAACTTTGTGTGGAACTAATTATTGGACTTATTCAAAAGTAGAGGTTATCATAAAAGAAATTACTTTCTCAGTAATGACATTTTAAAAGGACATTAATTTAAGTACTTTATTTTAAGAAATTTGAACAAATATTCAACCATGATGCACTTACTTGCAAATTTTCACTTTTAAAACAAGTCGTAATTTAGAATAAGTACTCTAAAACCCTATGGTTAATATTTTCTAATTGAAGCTCAAAAATATAGATGCAGCATTTAGTGAGGCAATTTTAAAATGCATAGTGTTAATGAATAATGATCATATATAAATATAGCACAATTTTAATGTTAAAATGGTGGTGTGGTAGATACTTTATTCCTTTCTGTTATAAAATGTTTTTTCCCTGATTAAGAGGTGGTATGGCTGAGGATTCAGCTCAGCCTGTCATGAGTTTATTATCCAGTTCCAAAAAAAGTGGCTGTATGATGAAGATTATTAATGCAAGTATGACTACTAATGCACATATTGCTACATATGCCAAGATTTTTTTTTATTTTTTGCTTGCTTTTTTCTGTCAATTCAGGTTAAGTAACAGAAAATATATCCCAGGATTGTTTTTCCTGCAGTGATAAAGACAAATGATAGGTAACTAGATGGTAAATAATAGACATATAGAAAAATAGATAAATAATGCTAACTAGATAGCATAATAGTTTTAGTTCTTTGCTCCTTGCTGTGTTGAGAAGCAAAATGTACTCTAAAGTGTAACTCTAAAGTGAATGTCAAAGAAATGAATTCATTACTGTGACTATATTTAGCTTCTAAAATGAAAGATATAAATTGAATTTTCATTTCATGTGTTGTCAGTTTTTTTGTGAACACAAATCATCTCATGTACAAAAGCTTTGAAATGTTCCACCATGCATCAATGAGTACTCAGTTTCCACTGGTGTCACACATTGGTGTGACTTTGGTGTGTCCTTTGGTGTGTCCTTTTTGCCATTATTAGCTCCATCTGTTCCTGACAATAACAATGGAAATAGTAATTTGTACTCCATTTTGAGTATCACAACATACTCAACATAACAACCGTTACAGTAGACACATTGTGTCAATTTGAAAATTTTAGAAGTTCAACTAGAGACAGAAGAGGGAGTCAGTTTTCTTACCTTGTAAATACTCCCACTTGTACAAGAGGAGAGCAAGCAGATTTTTGTGAGTGTAAAATTCCCTATGGGAGAGGGGTGTGAGAGACTGGGGTATGTAGCCTGCTTACAATACAAGGGCAGAGAAGAGGCTTGTTCTCTCTTTGTTGCTCTGGTTGCTTTTGATGGCTGCTGTCTTGAAGTGGTGCCCTGGTGCCAAGCCAACCTGCTTTGTAGCCAGCTGATTATGGACTGAAACCTCCATAAACTGTAAGCTAAATAAATCTTTCCTTCCTTCATTTGGAGTGCCGGATATTGTGTCCCAGCAACAAGAGAAAAGTAACCAATACAATAACTTCCTTTGAGCTTATTATTCCAATATGCAGTGAGAACGTGGTTCTCCTCTATACTATAAGCATTTTGAAAGAATTAATGATACAGAATATATAATTCTAAGATTTTGAGGAAAAAACACCCTTTACCATTCTGTATAAAATCATAAATTTTAATTTTAGGAATATCAAAAATGCTCTCCATTACAGAAGCACAGATAATATTAATTATGCAACCTGACTGTTTTGAGATGTCCTTTATTTCTCTTCCTAAATCTGAGTGTAGTGCTCATCCATCAATGGATGGTAGTAAACACACATTTACCTCTTTATTCTTTATAAAAAGAACATTGGAGCTACCTATAAAGTTGATTGACAGTTCAATAGGAGATGAGTTTAATTTCAACAAATTTTCTTTATAGGAACAGAAAAGCATACTATGCCAATACTACTTGAAAGAAAACAAATAATACTGTTTGCATGCAAATTTGGGGAAGCTTGCATGTACCATTCATTCTTATGTACAGAATTCTATCCATGGTCACAGGAAGGATACAGAGTGTTTTCTCCTATGAAGCAATATTGTTCTTAATTTTCCTGTGCCTGTCTACCTTCTGAACATGTCATGCAATATTATCAAACCTAATGGTTCCAAACTGGAGAAATGACTTCTTTCAAAGCTGTTTCACATGTCTACTTCATCTTGGCGAACCTTTCTATAATCCTCACCCTTCAATCCATTGGATAGTTCAGAACCACTTTTCCTAGTACTATATTATGCTCTCTTTACATCAAATTCTAATCACTGGTCAGATGAAAGCTACCCCATTGACAATGCCAAGCTACATACTCTCAAGGAGTCATTTTGAAAGTGCATCAAATTTCTTTTCCTTCCAGTTTCTCTTTCTTCTTCTGCTTCTGCTTCTGCTTCTGCTTCTTCTTCCTCTTCTTCTTCTTCTTCTTCTTCTTCTTCTTCTTCTTCTTCTTCTTCTTCTTCCTCTTCTTCTTCTTCTTCTTCTTCTTCTTCTTCTTCTTCTTCTTCTTCTTCTTCTTCTTCTTCTTCTTCTTCTTCTTCTTCTTCTTCTTCTTCTTCCCCTTCTTCTTCTTCTCCTCCTTCTCCTTCTCCTTCTCCTTCTTTGTTCTCTCTCTGTCTCTGTTTCTCACTCTCTCTTTCTCTCTCCCTCTGAGATGTGGTTTCACTATGCTGGCTTTGAACTCACTTTGTAGCCCAGGCAAGCCTTGAACTTGCAGTGATCCTGCTGCCTCAGGCCCCCAAGTCTTGAGATTACAGGCATGAGCCACCATGCCCTGGCTTTCTTCCAGTATTTCTCAAGTCTTATGTATCTATGCTTTACGGACTAGAATTATGAATAGGCCTAGTGGATCCCCTTTAATCCTCTCGTTCCTCTTTTCTAAGCATGTTCTCGTCACTTCTTACTCCTTACATTCAGCATTTCAGCCATATTAAACTACCAATTGTATGTTTTTCTAGCTTTAATTTTTTGTCTACAAAACCCTCCCATCATCCTGTCATACATCTCCCCATATACCCAATCAGATGAGTCTTGTAGAAACTCCTCGCAGTGCAGTGGTTCCCCAGTTACTTCATCACAGTTAGCCTTCAATTACCTCAATCTCTAACACTATGCATTTCCAAAACCCTCTTCATTAATCTGTCTCACTCATTGGTTTATAAGATCTTGTGGGCCAAAAATCATAGACTTGTTCAAGTTTATGGAAAAAGATCTGACACACACTAATATTAAGAGTGTGTTGGCTGATAGATAAATATATTTACATGGTAATTATAAAATATCCAATACAATAATAATGATGTTTTACCAAGCTCAGTAAAACATGAGTAATAGGTCAAAGTCTATACTAAGATACATTAAAATCTATACTGCAATATTCCTATAAATATCTTAGAAATATGAATTAATCAAGGGTAGAGATTAAGATTACATTTCTTTTCAAGAACTCAGATTAGAAAAGCAGAGGAAAACTAATAAAAAACAGGGATTTGAGTTCATTGAAGCTTATAAGTGTCCGGCGCCGACTCCGTCCCGCGGAAGAGAGCACACGAACACTGGACTTCTGCAAGCTCCTTTATTGACCGGGCAGCAACCTCATCACATGTCCGTCCTTGACGGCTCCCTGCGTGTTGTGCAACGAGCACTTCCTTACACTAAGCTTATAAGCTATCTATAGCCAATCGAAGGGTTCTACGTGGAGGCGAGCT